>VXBD01003379.1:847907-859214 GCA_013399975.1 Indicator maculatus
GGGGCCGCGGCCGCCCAAGGGTCGGCGAGAGGGCGACCGTGCCGGGCCGGGAATCGCGTCCTCACAGCGGAGTGTGAGCGGCCCTCAGGCTGTCCGGGGCTGGGACGGTCCTGGGAAAACGTCTCCCGCCACGGAGTGGGAGCCCTTCGCTGCCAACAGCAGGGCAGGACGTCGCCGCGAAATGGGCCCGGTGCAAGCTGGCACCGCTGAGCCTCCTGAGGCTCTCCCTGCTGCCCACTTCGCTGCCTTCCGGCCCAAACTTGGGGCCCTGTATTAGATTTAATGCTTCGTACAGCTACAGCGAGAAGGGCTAAAAGGCACGCTGGCTCCTCTCGTGTTACTCTGACTTCCCCAGGGAGAGCAATGAAGGAGTGTTCTAACTGCAGAAATTCTTTTTCATTGTCAGAGTCCAATGTATCTTCTCCCTTTCTATTATCACTGATATTGCTGTTGTACTCATCTTAGAAAAACTATGACACAAAGTTACAATAGCTCTTTCATACCAAAAGCGTCTTTCACGAGTTGTACATGTGGTTTAGCCTTACAATAACCATTCTGAAGATTTGTGCTGCAAAACACTGTTATAAGCCTTGGTGGAGGTATCACAATTGGGCATACCTTTCATAACTGAGGAACACAATACCTCCGAATCTGCTATAAACCATACATTACATTCTGTTTCAAGTGGTCCAATGCAGAAAGTATAACCAGAAGGTTGCACAGTCATCCCTCACCCTCAAAACTTAAATGCAGGGTAGGAAACCCACTTCTTTACTCCCACTCTGTAAATGATGGAATTTACTGTTTGAAGATATGGCAGCCTTACTCAGAGGGGTTGTAAGATTCACTGTTGACAATCACATTAGAGCTCCAGCCTAAATTCCAACTTAAAAGGTGCTCACGAGTCCACAAGGGCTTAAAGGAAAACAGCAAGGGCTTTTTAGTTCCAAGATGTATAATGTCCTGATGTCATGAAATGGCCTTTTTCAAATGAGCATTTGGTAATTCTGTCTTTCATATTTATAATAACACAAATATACAATATCCCTCTGGGAAATAAAGCAATAAATTTAAGGTATTGCCTTTTGCAGATTGGTAGATAATAGAGCTCAAATGGTATGTCAAAATATCAAAGACTACCTATAACATTTGTCTCTAGAAGAGAAGCTGGTGCAGGTAAGGAAATCTGATTGCCTACAATCAAACCAGACAAAAGTCCAAGAAATTATACACAATTTCATAGCTGTTAAGCTGCCTTCCTTAATAGTCCTATAAACTGCTATTTATGTAGCTGAGGATAGTCTTAAACCATATTTTAAGTCACTATGATACAGATTTTTATACTTATTTCTAACTATTACTTTGCCTCATTTGAAGAATGATGTGAACATTCGTTAAATAGGCAACCTGTAAGCCACTTTCAATTTGCATCAAGCCATAGACACAGTTTTCACTGAAATATAGCCCTCACCAATTCACGTTTCTGAATCATAACAGGACCACTTTCTTAAAGCTGCTAGTATCTATAGTCTTGTTCTGACTTTGTGTCAATTTTTTTTTTGCCCCTTAGATCTACTTTGGAATATAAATAGCTTGACTTCAAAGTAATCAAATAAATCAAAGTGCAAATAATTGAAATAGTGTAAACGGTTTAAGGCAAAATGTATTTTTTTGCCTAAAGGTAACCAAGTGACAAGGCAGGAAAAACTGCTAGCCAAACAAGTTTGCCTTACCAATGTATCATTCTGGTGCAAAAGTAGATGAATCAATTAAATTTGTGTCCATTATTTAGCATTGGTGGTCTTTAATGTATTTGCATTGATGTCATTCAAAATGAAAGCTAAACCATGAACTAGAAAATAAAGCACAACATGAAACTGGATATAGTTGAATCAATTTTCAGGCTGTGTGCCTTTTACAACCCCCTGCAGTCATTTGTGTTTGTTTCTGAGACCATTTATTAATCGGTCCCACCTATGTATATTATATATCATCCCTAAATAATTTCTCATAAGGTATAGGAAAGGATAAGCTGTTGACTGTCTTAGAATCATAAAATAATAGCATTTTCAGTTTCATCAGTGGAAAACTATTACAGTCACTAAGAGACTTAAAATACGCTTCATCTTATGTCATTAAAACTTCTAACACCCTTTTATTGACATTACTTGAAATGTGTATTAAATCACTATTAATATACTAGAAAGTAATAGGTAAAAACCATAAAATAGTAATAAAACTTATAAAGTAGCAAAAACTTATATAGTAAAAAAACCCATAGGAAGAATATATGATCTACTAATTCCTCTTTCCCCCTGTTAACAAATCCTCAATATACACAATTCTTTGTAAGTCTGAGAGGGGCACTTTTTCTTGGGGGAAAAAAATATTCTAAGCAAGTCTACTCCAACAGACTTGGTTTTAAATATCACAACTTGCAGATTTGCACACTGATTTTGGAAAAACATGGAATAGTCTACACATAATATTTCATCCATTTTTCAGATGCAAAGCAATTTAAATACAGTAATAGGATGTATAGCACACCAGGAAGGGAAACAAAGCCATTGTCAGGGCACAGCAAGGGCCAGCTGTACCCTAAGAGCCAGGAAGCCAAAGGGAATCCCAGGGCTCTCAAGACAGGGACCTTTCCAGCCAGGACCTACATGGTGGTACCTGAATAAGAAAGGCCAGAGAACATGCCACGATTCCCCAGAGACTTCAGTCATCAGGCAAGTTCACAGTGATGAGGCAAGGCTTGGGTCCAGGCCCTGCAGGACAATGGCTTACAGATGCAGATCAGCAGGACTCATAATCAGATCAATGTTGTAGTTGAACTGGAAAGCAGTATCCAAACAATAACTCTGAAGAAAGTAATAACCCCAGGTGGAACTTAAATAGAGTTCCAGGCCCTTGGGTGGGGTTGGTGGGAGGGGTTACAGGTAGGGGCTGGTCAGAGTTTTTATAAGGCTCGGTAGTGGCCTTGAGGGCCTAGTAACTAGCAGACCAAGAGAAAGAATATTAAGGAGTACTAAGGCTGTTTTATAAAAGGTGTGGAAATAAGTGTGAACATATGTCAAGTGGGGACCAACATACCTGACCAAGGTAGGCTGAACAGTGTGTAGCCAAATGCAGCTAAGAGTCTAGATAGCTGGACAAATTCGTTCCATGCCAGGATAATGGCCTTGAGCACAGGGAGATGGACTAACAGAGGGGAGGGAGCATTCTCTGGGCCTGTGCTAGAGGCAGTAGGAAACAAAAGATGAGATAACCTCTTAGACTAACAGCATTCCTGTCCGGATGAAGTTATCTCATGCTCCCTAGATGTTAAAAAGTAGTGGAAGTCTCACTTTCCCTCTCACCTCAAGAAAAATGGCTAAAAACTGCAACTAGTTGAATAGGCAAGAAATGAGAAAGATTTTTTTATCCATGGATAAGGTGGTGCTGAAGTTAAGGAACAGGAATTAAGAAGATAATGAGGGGATGTTGTGAGGAAAATACCTTATGCCCAGTCTGGAGGATTTAGCTGAACATTTCTGGTAGCTGGCTTGTTTCAGTGGCTAATAGAGATTTGCTTCTGGAGAAACTTGAGTTTTGAAATTGGCAGCATCCCTTTGGCTGGTATATTTTTCTGGCTACAATGTCTGTTTATACAATGAAGGTTTAGTGTGTAGTCAGTTCAGCTCTTCTTTCCCAAATATTAACTCTCCTAAGCGTGTTCCCTTCTTACATTACAGGAATCTTTCATAAATTAATTCAGCTCTTTTGTATTTATTTACCTTGACTGAGAAGAGATGTTAAGCAGAACGCTAAATTTTTTACACAATAAGTGAAGTCATTAATTATTCTGAAGACAAAGGGCACCAATAATCTGTAGAAGACAGCATTGCTGTTACTATATGCCTTTCTACATGCTTGGAAAGAAACAGGGAAATCTTTAAAAAAAAATAAAAGGAGAGATGATGGGCAAATCTCTGCAAAGAGAACAAGTGAAATTATTATGCAGAGACAAAAAGTCACAAGAATGGAGTTGGAAGTTGAACATTCCTGTAGCTTGAGCTGAAATTGGTCTCAGAAAGAACAACAGAGGAAAATTTGGTAGTGGGGAAAAAATATAAAATGAGATTGTGCTGATCAGATGACATTTTATTTTTCATTAAGGCTGATTTGCTGTCTTTCTAAGGCAATAAAGCTTTACTCTGAATCTTGTTTTCTATTGTTCTGTCACCAAAATATTGCATCCAGTGTAAATCTTAGTTGCTTCTATTTTATTTCATACAAAATGCAGTTAATTCTATGCTGCAAACTACTACAAGCTAGGAAACAAAAAGCCAGGGCTGATATTCTATGTTTTACATACCCTGTAGGCAACCTAAATGCTTAAGAGAATGCTTTGAGAGCATTGTCAGTTTTAATTTTGTATTGCATAGCTTCTGACAGTTTGTTAAATACATATATGAATTATTTAAAAAACACTTATGTGCATATTTGAATAACAGTTTATTTGTAGATCTTTACTCACTGTTTTGAAATGCATGCATGTACTATGTTTTTCAAGGGTTTTGTAATACAGGATTTTCAGACCCTTTATAATTTCTGAAATTATTACCATATAACCCATCTTGGTCAATAAAAACAAAGTCAAATTTTTATATATTTTCCCTGACACAGCACCAGGAAGAATTCAAAGTTTCATTTCTTTGAGTTTTTCCTCAGTAGGAATGAGTGAGAACTGAGTGGGTTTTGTTGTGGGGTTTTTTTGTTTGCTTTTGTTGTTGGGTGCGGGGGTGGGTGTTAGTGATTTGTGGGAGGAAGACCAGTTTTTTTAATCTTTATACTTTATATATATACTTGAACATGGAATTTAACTCTATAATTTCTGAAACTATTTTACAAGATGCTTCTTTGTACAGAAAAAAAACTCATGTTCACGGTGTCAAAAGCAATTGTTAATGTCAAAATGGATCCAGTTTTACTTAGTTACAATAGTTGCAATAATTTCTACTGTTAGAAATAATAGAAAATATTTGTTTTGCTTGCTCTTAAGATTTAGTTTAGAATTGGTTCTATTAATTCCTATTTTCTCTGGTATTGTATGTTGCTTTTTAATATGAGCTTATTAAAATTCTAGAACAGAATCTTCTGGAGAAAAAAGTGCTCTGTTGTCTTCTGGTGAATTCAGGAATCTTCACTCCCCTGAATCTGCTTCCTTTCACCTGGACAGACTGCCTGAAGGTACTGGGTGAGTGATGATATTTGAGCATCTTCTTCATTTGGCTATTTAAAACCTGATGCTTTAGTCACCAGATGGATGTAACCTGGAATTTCAGAACTTTCTGACATAGGTCAATCCTCAGCTGTATCACAGGCCACAATGGGTCTACCACCTTCAGACCTTTTTCTGTTGGTTCAGGAAACCAAAAAGGGAAAAGCTGCAAGTTGTGACTGTTAACTTGTGCACTGTGCCTGTGGAAATTGCACAAGGGTCTTCTCAAGCAGGGCAGAACAATTGCTGCTGTCAGAAGTATGACATAAAAGAAGGTCCAAACAAACAGCACAAATAGAGTCCTAGGCCTCTACTGGATTACCCTGTATGTGTGTAGGTCTGACTCAAACCCAGAGTTTCCTCCACATAAGGAAGTTAGGTAATACTGCTATAGCCTTAGTTAATCAGCAATATGTTATAGGAGAGGGAACAGTGTGAGTGATTGTTGCCTTTGAAAGAGACCTTGTAGACCTTCCTGTGGGAGTCATCAGCAGAGATTTTGAGATTTGGCTTGATATTAACAGTGAATAAATAACATGGAGGCATTGGAAGCAAGAGCAAAGGGAGGGTGGAGATCTTCAGTATCTTATATAGGGTATGTGTGGTGGGGGGAAACCCTAAACTAATTGAAGTAACAACATGACTGTTTTTTAAAAAAGAGACTCTGGTTACCAAAATGCCTAATTAATTTTTCTTGCTAGGTTGCTCATAGCATTAAAACATTGTTTTCTCTAAAGAATCAGTGGCAAACAATTGGATAGCCTAGGTAGAACTTCTAAGTAAATTGCATTGGCTAGAGGAGCTGAATTTTGTTATTAACTGTGGAAAAAGAAAAGGTAATTGAAAAGGTTTCTTGTGGTTTGGAAATGCCTTCCAAATATTCATTAAACATTTAAGCAACTAAATTTGGAGAATATGTTCCTGACATTGGCACTGGTTCTGTGGCATTTCTCTCATCAGATGGAAGTACTGTGTTATGCAGAGTGCATTCATGCATAAACAATATCATTTTCATAAATTAAAACCTCCCCTGCAGAAGGAACATCTGTGCCTGCCTTTGAATAAAAGATGGTGGCATGTGAGTTGCCCCTTGACTGACTAAAAGAATCCTTATGTTTAAGAAGGCGCATAACCAAAAGGCAAGAAAAGCCTGGGTCAGCTTTTTCAATTTTATCTGGAAAAAATGTCATTATTTTTCTGCTCTCGGGTTATCTTGGGTATATTTAGCCGTTCTGCCACTAACTGAGAAAGGTATATTGGGTGCTTGAAAAGTTGCCTTTTGCTTTCGAACTTTTCAAATGCAGCAAACCGTGGAGTACGGAGATGCAGGCTAGGCTGAAACACAGGGAGATGCTGCAAAATGCATCAGCCGGTGTCACAATTAACGTTCAGTGCGTTTTTAGCAAGAAGGGCTGGCCATTGAGGGTGCTGCGGTGTTCGTACAGGTTTGCAGCCTTATGCGCTGGATTTTCGTAGCTATAAGCACCTTCCAAAACAGGTCTGCAGCTCGGTTTCTTGTGAAAAAAATGGCCCCATAGACAGAGGAGTCTGTTCGCTCTCTACTGATTTTGTGAATTATTTGTGAAATACCTCTGCTTTGTGATAGGTTCATCTAAAGTACTTTAGGAAACGTCTTATATTTGTTTCCGAGGAAAGACCTGTTGATAATTATTCCTGGTCATTAGGGCAATTGCTCCCCCGCAGGTTGTATCTCCGGGTTTCTTAAGCCCCTCAATTAGCAGTGAAGATTAAAGAAGCACGTTTTGCGTCTGGGAGGAAAGGGAGACGACGAATCGATAGCGCGGGATCCAGGGCTGGCTTGATGGGAAGCACCAGCTGCCGGTGGGGCCGAAACGGCATTTTCCGAGGTGCCGGCCCCGGCTGGGCGTGAGGAGCCAGGTCGGTACCACTGGACGCCCCAGCGCTCCCACGGCGGCCTGGGGAGAGTCGCGGGCAGGCGGCCAGACCGGGCCGAGCTGAGCCTACCGGCCCGCGGGCTGCCCGAGTGGGGGCGGAGTGTCCGGCGCAGCCCATACCGGCAGCCGATGCAAACCGGCGAACCGCGTTTCTGCCCCCGTTTACCTAATGCAACAAATCAGCATTGCAAATGGTCGGTCTCGCTGTAAACAAACGAACAAACCCCCTTCCACCTTCCCCAGGAACCCCTCGAGGTAAGTAAAGAATCCGTGTCATTTTTTTATTCCAATTTTATTCTACAAATAATAAGTGTTGCACCTTTCATGAGCTATCCGAATAAAACAATAATCCCATAGGAATTACTTACACTAAGAAAAAAATATAATCACATTTAAGGAGAAATGCAACATTCGACCAAATGTTTAATACTATATTGCTGCCAAAGGATGGATATTTTTCTAAAATCCCAGTGTGCATTACACCATAATATACAGGATTACAAACAAAATTACAGTACAGATTGATTCCAGTTGAACCAGCGTTACATTTCAAACAGCACTTATTCTGGACTGCATTGTACATGCAATAGCTATTGTTCTAATTACGGATTGTTTGAATTTGTTTCAAGCTACTGTACTAATCGACTACAATAGGTATATAGCCCGACTTTAACAACCTGATTAGTTTTAGATTCCGATTTATAAAATGAGCATATGACAACCACGGATTGTGTGAACGTGTATAAAATCATGCATTTATATCGCCTGGAAACATCAACATCTTCAAGTTCTCTTTAAAAAAAAATCACGGAATGTCAAAGGGTTCAAAGACTAAAAAGAAACAGTGCAAATTGTATGTGATCGTCAAGCAGCTTTCGATTTAAAAAGGGTGTTGGCATTTGCTTATAATCTTTATATACAAGTTTGTGCAAGTTATGTGTTGAGTTGATATGTTTCAATAGAAAATAAGTCTCTTATTCTTATATCTTCTCAAGACCTAGGGGATCTGATTCTTGTTGTAGGGGGGAAAGACAAAACAAACAAAAACGAGGAAAAAAAAGGAAAAAAAAGGATACTTTTATGGGAAAGAAATTGCCTGGATTGTTCAGGTTTTTTTTTTTTTTTCCTTCTTCAACTATTTGAAAGGAAAGAAGCGCTAAGGCAACATAACTTCTCTAAGCACTTTTCTGCTGGTTTAAATTAGTTAAATTATTTTGTATAAATTAGATATAATTCTACCTTTCCAATATGTATAAAAATTGATGAAGCTGCATGGTTTAAAATAGGAAATTCACGTTATAAAAAGTCATTAAAAATTCTGTACAAAATCACAACAAAATAATTCAGCATGGGAAAGGTAACAAGTAGTAAAACGTTGGTTGAAAAATATAGATTTCATATATATTTTGTAATTGGCCCATCGCTAGTTTAAAAATTGCATAGATCCTAATTATTGCTTGTGATTTTGTTATCCCGATCAGGTAATTGACGCGATCCTAGTGCCCCTACCCCAGATTTACAGCGTCGCTCGGAGGAGCGGAAGCAAGACAGCCGGTGAGCGGGGACGCAGCGGCCCTGAAGGCAGCGGCGGGACCCGCCGGGCTGCCCCCTGTAAACAAGGCGGTGACCGCCGGCGGGCGGCCGGAGCTCGGCTCTCCCCCTCTTCTTCCCGCGATGGGGGAAGGCTCAGTCGTGGAAGATGGCGTTGAGCTGTGCGCTGAGGACCCGCTCATGGTGGGGGTGACCCTCGTAGGGCGCCAGGCCGTCGACCGGGATCTCGCAGCGTGAGGCGGCGGCCGGGAAGATGGCGGCGTGGGCGGGAGCGGCGGCCAGCGCGGCGGCGGCGGGGTAGTGCATGGTGAAGGCGTAACTCTTGTCGAAGTCGGCGGCCGGCTCGTGCTTGAAGGAGAAGTTTCCGTTGACGCTGAGGGGCGGGCTGAGCGGCCCGTCGAAGGCGGGGCTGGCGCCCTCAGCCAGGCCGCTCTCGAAGAAGGGCTCGAGCGCGGCGCCGTAGGCGTGCGGCGGNGGCTGAGCGGCCCGTCGAAGGCGGGGCTGGCGCCCTCAGCCAGGCCGCTCTCGAAGAAGGGCTCGAGCGCGGCGCCGTAGGCGTGCGGCGGCTTGATGTGGAAGAGGTGGGAGCTGTCCATGGTGCCGTAGGGAGGGCTAGGGAGCCCCGGAGACTGGTAGGGGTAGGGGTGGGCCGGGAAGGGCGCGCCCGCCGCCGCCACGTGGGGCGGCACCTCCTGACTCTGCTCAGGGAGGAAAGTCCGCGGGTTGAGCTGCAGGCAGCCGGCCACCAGGTTGGTGGTGGGTTGCGACAGGCCCTTGCAGAGGGTCTGCACGAAGGAGACCAGGTCGGGGCTTTTGCCTGAGCGCAGGATCTCGGAGAGCGCCCAGATGTAGTTCTTGGCCAGACGCAGGGTCTCGATCTTGGACAGCTTCTGTGTCTTGGAGTAGCAGGGCACTACCTTCCGCAGGTTGTCCAGGGCTGCGTTCAGGCCATGCATGCGGTTGCGCTCCCGGGCGTTGGCCTTCATGCGCCGCAGCTTGAACCGTTCCATGCGCGCCTTGGTCATCTTCTTCTTTTTGGGGCCCCGCCTCTTGGGCTTCTGGTCGTCGTCCTCCTCTTCCTCCTCTTCTTCCTCCTCTTCGTCCAAGTCGTCCTCTTCGTCCTCCTCCTCACCGTTCCGCAGCGAGTCCTCCTCAGCCTCGCCGTGCAGACCCTCCAAATCCTCTTCCTTCTTGTCCACCTCGTGCTCCTCGTCCTGAGAACTGAGGCACTCGTCCGTCCAGCTCGGGGGGCCCTGGGGCTGGGGCTCGCCCATCAGCCCGCTCTCGCTGTACGACTTGGTCATGGTGAGCCTCTGCGTCGCGGAGAAGACAGAAAAGAGCCGGATCAGCACCCAGACCAGCGACCGCGGCCCCGAGAACCCCCCTCCCGCGGGAAGCCCCGGCTTCCCCCTCCATACCACCGCAAACGTTTGTCTCCGCGGTCCTGCCTTGTAATTAAGCTGACATATGTTCAAATGCCATTATGTAACTCGCTGATATTAACGGGGAATATAAGCAGATTACATGTACGGGAGGCAGCATGGGCAGCACGACGCGGGAAGGCCAAGCAGTTTGTCTTAAAAAGTCCCAAAATGCTTTTGCCACATCGGGGAGGGGACACACAAGACACAGAGACGGATGGCTGCTTGTGACGCTTCTCCCCGCCGCTCTCCGCGACTCCCCATCCCTGCCGCACCGCCCCGACGGGCGCCGTGGCACCTGTTCCCGCAACTGCTCAACCTCTCCCCGGCAAACCACCTCCGATCTTGACAGAACTGTCGCTGGGTGCCCGCGGCGAACGGCGGCGCTGTGTGGCCCCCGCTAACGGTAACAGGTGGGGGACTGGCTTAGGCGTTGTATCCGTCACCCTCTCCGACGCGGACGGGCATCGCCCCCCCGCTTCCCACGGGGACTTTCCTGACGGGTTGCGATCATCCCCCAGTCACACCTGGCACACCGGGGAGGAACAATGCCCCTCCGCACCCGCCGGAGCGCAGCCTGTGGGGGGACCGTGGCGATCGCCCTTCGCAGAAGAGGGGGAGCTTGATGCGTAGATGGAAGCAAATACACACGTAGAATAGGTGTATATAGATGGAAGTACACGTATATATTTATACGTGTAGGGATGCACATATATATTTACATATATATGCGTACACACACACATATATACGTGCGTGCATGGATGAACACAGGTGTGTGTACACACCGCTTGCCTGCACAAACGGGCAGGAACAACTGCCGGTTCCTGCGACCCCAAGCAACAATATAACCGAAGGCGCTCCGGCAGCGGCAGGTCCCACCCGTCCCGACCCCTCAGGCTCCACTCCTACCCCGACAGCCGCCGTCAGCCCCAATCGCGGGGTGGGGGATACGGGAAGAAGGAAGACGTTTTCCCGTTACCTCCGTCGCTCAGCCTCTCCTGCGCGGTGACGGGCTCATAACCCCGGCGCAGCTCTCCGTGTGAGGGCGCCGCGCGTATTTTTTTTTTTCCCGAGGTTGCACAGTGCCGGGCTTCCCCGTTATATAGCGGGACGAGGATGCGCGGCGGGGGGCCGGCACCGGGACCTGGCT
>VXBD01003380.1:3932-22195 GCA_013399975.1 Indicator maculatus
GGACAGACAGCACCACACACGGCACGGACAGCACCACACACAGCATGGACAGACAGCACCACACACGGCACGGACAGCAGCACGCAACTCCCTCCCCACCCACCTGGAGACGTCCTTCGGCACAGAACCAACAAGAAGAGTCAAACCAAGAGGGTTACTGATGAGGGGCATACCACCCACAGACAAATGACTCTGCCAGAGAGGACACAGCGAGGGAGGAGGCCCTCAGCAGAGAGACATAACCCCAGAGGGCTGCCCCAGGAGCAGCTCTGCTTTGAAATGCTGAACACCAAGGAAGGGTTTGGTTGGTTGGTTGAACTCCATCTGAAGCTGGAACACAAACCCCAAGCCAGTGCCTGGAGGACAAAGTGAAGAGGAGGAGGAATGAAAAGCTGAGCTCAACCAGTTTAATATCAACACCAAAGTGGGGGTGGATCTGCACCCAATGGAATAAATAATGGGGGGGGGAGGGAGGGAAGGAAGGAGGGAAAGGGGGAAGGTCAGGCTGGGTTGGTGGATCTCACACTTCAGATCATTGCAGCTTGGATGGATCACACAGACCAGGAGAGCACTGAAGGAGGAGGTCCTCTGAGACCTGCTGCTGGTGGTGGTGGTGGTGGCTGGGGCAGCCTCCCTTGGCAGAGCAGGTTGTGGGGGGTGGGTTTGTCTCCTGCCACCCAACGACCCTCAGCACCCTCAGTACCTCCACCCCAGGCAGGAGGAGGTTTTGTGAGTCAGAGGGCTTGACCCTACCCCCATGTTCTCCTGGCTGGGGGTGTGGGCGACCCTCCTCCTCCTTCTCCTTCTCCTTCTCCTTCTCCTTCTCCTTCTCCTTCTCCTTCTCCTTCTCCTTCTCCTTCTCCTTCTCCTCCTCCTTCTCCTCTTTCCCCAACCCCAGCTGGCTTCCAACACCTCCAAGTCAAACATCACAGGACAAGCAGACCTTGTGTGTCCCCAAGTGTTCCCAGCCTGGCTCCCTGAGGGCTGGGCACCACAGGAAGGGAACCAGAGCCTCCTTCATGCACCTGGGGCAAGGCTGGGATTAAAAAAGAAAAAAAAAATCATCATCACCATCATCATGTGACCCTGCAGCCACCACTTTGTCACCCCAGGGTGTGCAGGCTGAAGGAATGTGAAGTGGTTTCTTCTTGTTTGGTTTTCCCCTCCTCAAAACCTCTGCATTAAAAAACAAACCAAACCAAACTCCCCAAACAACAACAACAAAGCAAAACCCAAACCCCCAAACCCCAAATCATTTTGATCCCAAGTTTCTCTCCCTCCCCTGCCTGCAGCCAAGCAGAGGCAGCTTGGGCCCCTGTGTGATCTCAGCCATGTTCCCTAGGGAGCAGAGCTGTCAGCCCTGCAGCTCAGGTGGCTCTGCCTGCGGCACCTGGCTGGGAGAGGCCAGCCCTGTGCCCTAAAGCTAATGACAAAACCAACAGCAGCCAGCCTCAGGCCCTTCCTCTGACCACCAAGAAGTTCACCTAAGTCCAACTGGTTTTTGAGGGAGAAGGAAAGGGGGAGGGGGGGAGGAAGGTTTCCAGGCCAAGGACCATGCTGGATGCAGCATCCTCCCTTGCTGGGCCTCCAGCAGCAGATGACCCCTGTTGAGGGGGTGACTCCCTCTGAGGTGACTCCCTTTGAGATGATGACCCCCTCTGAGGAGGTGATGACCCCCTCTGAGGAGGTGACCCCCTGGAGGATATGACCTCCCTGGAGGAGATGACCTCCCTGAAGGAGATGACCCTTGTTGAGATGCTCCCCTTGAGGAGATGACTCCCTTTGAGATGACCTCCTCTGGGCAGTCCACACTGTTGACCCAGAGCCAGCAGCAGTGAGGAGGAGCCGAGGGGCCACGGCTGCTCCCTCCAGCTCCCCCTTGGACTCCTGCAACTCCAGGAAGGAAGAGGAGGAGGACTGGGATGGAGGAAGGTTCAGGTTCTTTCTTTCCCATCCTCTCTTCCTGCCCAAGGCTGGGAGGGGACTCCTGGGTCTGCCACCCCAGGCTGTGCTTAGCGGTGTCCTTAAGAACCACAATTTAAAAACAACCAAGAAGGGAAAAAAAAAACCCAACCAACAAACCAACAACAAAAAAAAACCCAAACCAGAGCTATGCAGAAGTAGAATTGTCCACGGCAGGAGGGGAGAGGGCAGGCTCCAGAGGCAGGCAGGGAAGGACCTCTCCCCCCCTCCCCTCCTTTGCTGCTCCGGAGGCCACATCCCCTCGGCACCCCCAGCAGGACCCTTCAGTACTGTGGCTCTGACGGACAGGGAGGAGGAACACGGAGCGGGGGAGGGTGAGAGCAGCGCTGCAGAGGCAGGAGGGCGAAGGCAGGAGGGCGGAGGCAGGGTGCCAGGGCCCCTAGCCCCGGTGCTGGGGCAGCAGGGCCAGCAGGAACTCGGCGATGCCCAGGAAGTAGACGACCTGCGCGATGCCGAAGAGCGGAGCGATCACCAGCGCCCGGCAGTAGGCTCCCTTCAGGAAGGCCATGGGACCCTCCTTCTGCCAGATCTTCCTGGGGACAAAGGGCACAGCTGCACCAGGGGCCAGGAGAGCCTCTGGCACTGCCCTGCCTGCTGCCTTCCCTCCAGGGATGGAAACCCACTAAGTCTTGATGGAAGCCCAGGGAGTGCTGATGGAACCCCAGGCAGAGCTGATGGAAACTCAGGCAGTGCTGATGGAACCTCAGGGAGTACTGATGGAAGCTCAGGCAGTGCTGAGGGAAGCCCAGGCAGTGCTGATGGAACCCCAGGTAGAGCTGATGGAACCTCAGGGAGTACTGATGGAAGCTCAGGCAGTGCTGAGGGAAGCCCAGGCAGTGCTGATGAAACCCCAGGCAGTGCTGATGGAACCTCAGGCAGTGCTGATGGGACCCCAGGAAGTGTTGGTGGAACCCCAGGCAGTGCTGTTCAGCTGGGTGTGCTCCCTAGCAGATCACAGCATGACAGAGTGGTAAGGGTTGGAAGAGACCTCTGGAGATCATCAGGTCCAAACCCCCTGCCAGAGCAGGGCACCCAGGGCAGGGCACACAGAACACAGCCAGGGGAGGTTGGAAGCTCTCCATACAAGGAGACTCCACAACCTCTCTGGCCAGCCTGCTCCAGCCCTCCAGCACCCTCACACCAATGAAGTTTCTCCTCCTGCTCAGATGGAACCTCCTGGGCTCCAGTTTGTGCCCATGCTCCATCCCTGTGTCTGGCCAGGAGCAGAAGCCTGGGTCTGAAGTTATGACCACCCTGTGATGGCATCAAGAGGTCTCCCTGTTCAAAAACTGGGGCCAGCTCCACCCTTGGCATGGGACGCAGCCAGATGGGAAGCAAGTGTCTACAAGAGGGATGCAGAAACCATGTGCTGGGGTTCTGAAGCTCCCAGACCACAGCCCAGGGTCGGAGGGGACAGCTCAGACAGAGCTCCTGCAGATGCTGCTCAGAGTGGTCCCAGGAGGGTTACAACACCTACTGCTATAGGATCTCCAGGCAACAGGGCCTGGGGAGAGACCACCAAAGCATTGCCTAGGAGCTGCTGGTTGGCTCTAGAAGCTGTTGAGTTGCTCTAGAAACTGTTGAGTGGTTCTAGGAGCTGTTAGCTGGCTCTAGAGGCTGCTGATGTCTCTAGCAGCTATTGGGTGGCTCTAGAAGCTGGTGAGTGGCTCTAGAAATTTTTGAGTGGTTCTAGAAGCAGCAAGCTGGCTCTAGAAACTGCTGGTTGGCTCTAGAGGCTTCTGGATGTCTCTAGCAGCTGCTGGATATATCTAGCAGCTATTGGGTGGCTCTAGAAGCTGTTGCATGGTTCTAGAACTTGCTGGTTGGCTCTAAAAGATGCTGGTTGGCTCTAGAGGCTGTTGAGTTGCTCTAGAAACTGCTGAATGGTTCTAGAAATTGCTGGTTGGCTCTAGAAGCTGTTGGGTTGCTCTAGAAACTGTTGAGTGCTTCTACAAACTGCTGGTTGACTCTAGAAGCTACCCTGAACACCAGCAGAGGCCAGCAGCAAGGGACCTACAGGAGAGCTGGGGAGGGACTAAGGGGCTGAGGGGACAGGCAGGTATGGAATGGAACTGGAACTGAAGCAGGGCAGAGTTAGGTTGGACCTCAGGAGGAAGTGGTGCACAGTGAGGCTGGGGAGACACTGGAACAGGCTGCCCAGGGAGGTGCTTGAGGCTCCATCCCTGGAGCCATTCCAGCTCAGGCTGGAGGTGTCCCTGCTGCCTGCAGGGGGGGTGCACAAGATGCCCTTGGGGGCTCCCTTCCCAAGCAGCTGCAGTCTGTGACTGTGTGCATGTGCAGTGGAGGCTGCTTCACAAGGAGACTTACTTGGTGCAGTCCAGGATTCCCGAGTAGGTGTCCTCGTTCACACCTCTCTGTAGGGACTGCAGTCTTGTCTTGATCACTGCAAGGAGATGAGAGAGGAGGTGCCCAACACTGGCAGTGCTGCAGCTTCCTCAGCAGGCAACAGCCACCCTGAGAGCAACACCTCTGAAACACCAGAGTCATACAATCACAGAATGGGTTGGGTTGGAAGGGAGCTCAAAGCTCATCCAGTTCCAACCCCCTGCCATGGGCAGGGACACCTCCCACCAGCACAGCTTGCTACAGGCCTCATCCAGCATGGCCTTGAACACCTGCAGGCAGGAGGCAGCCATGAGACCACCAAGAACACAGAGGATTTTTGTATCTTCATCAGGAAAGCCAGGGAGAACAAACCCAGCCCCTTACAAATGGATAAGGAACCCAAGCCTCCCCCTCCCTGTGAGCAAGGCTTCAAGGCTGACTCAAGCTTCAGAGCTTCCAAATTCAGGGAGTCACAGAACAGGTTGGGTTGGAAGGGAGCTCAAAGCTCATCCAGCCCCAACCCCCTGCCATGGGCAGGGACACTCCCACCAGCACAGCTTGTTCAAGGCCTCATCCAGCCTGGCCTGGAACACCTCCAGGGAGAGCTCAGATCTCAGAGGGAAATGATGTTGAAATACTGAGGTCCCTCTGAAAGCAGGATCTACAATGCTCCATGCTGCTGATCTTGCATTTCTTCACACCTTGAGCATGTGGAACGTTGGGGATGGAGGAATTCCTCCCTGGAGCTTTTCATGGCAAGGGAACCAAGGTGTAGGAGAAAAGGCCAGAGGGCTGGGGCTGGCCCTGGGTGTCCATGGTCAGCACAGCACCACTGCTCATGCAGATGTGCCTTGGCAGGGGCATGTTTGCAGCCAGCCCTACCCAGAGTGACTGAAAACAGCAGCACAGAATGGTTTTGGTTGGCAAAACCCTTCAAGATCACCCAGGCCAACTATTCCCTACCTCTGCCAAGGCTGGGGCTAAACCATGGTCCTCAGCACCACATCTGTGCATCTTGGAAACACCTCCAGGGATGGGGATACAACCACCTTCATGGGGAACCTATTCCAGTGTTTGATAATCCTTCCAGCATCCAACTTGAGCCTCTCCTGATGCAACTTGAGGTCACTTCCTCTTGAGCTCTTCCTGACTGACTTAGTGAGCACTGCACAGCTCCATGGAAGCTGTGGCCAAAGGTCCAGCTCAGCTGAAGGAAACATCATCTGAGCTGGAGGCAAAGCTGGACAGCAAAGCTCTCCTTCCCTAACTCCCTGAGTCTCAGAGTAGGGAGCCGGGCAAAGGGAGCCTCATGAGGTTCAACAAGGACAAGTGTGGAGTCAAAGCCCTGCAGCAGTACAGGTGAGGGGGGACCTGCTGGAAAGCAGCTCCATGGAGAAGGACCTGGGAGTCCTGGTGGACAGTAAGTTATCCATGGGAGAGCAATGTGCCCTGGTGGCCAAGAAAAGGGTGCCCTGGCTGTCCTGGGGTGCATGAAGACTGTGGCCAGCAGGTCAAAGGAGCTTCTCCTCCCCCTCTACTCTGCCCTAGTTAGACCACATCTGGAGCACTGGGTCCATTGCTGGGCTCCCCAGTTGAAGAGGGACAGGGAACTGCTGGGGAGAGTCCAGGGGAAGCTGGACTGGAACAGCTGTGTGAGGAGTGTTACAGTTGGAAGGGGGAATTTCAGCCTAGATCCTGACTGCAAAGACTGAAAGAAGAATAAATCACCACTGGATGCAAAAGGCAAATAATGCTAAGGTCTATGGAATTCATTGGCTTCCTAATGGGGATATAGAGCAGAGGCACAAAGAGTTCTCTCTCTCTTCTCCTGTTGCTCCTGCTTGCAACTTCTCTCTCTCTTCCATGGGATCTCTGTTTTGCCTGCTATGTGAGGTAATGCAGGAGGAGGGAGGGAGTGGGGGAGGAGGTGAATGGGTCCCCTGGATCCATCCAGGGGGGTGTGAGGAGTTTCTGTGCTGCTTATAAATTGTAACTATCTGTATATTGCACATCTGTTGTATATTTTGTACACATTCATTGCATTTCATCTTTCTGGCTTATAGTTTGCTTGTCACTAGAGCTTCATTTGCTTCCATCCCAAAGTGAGCTACGTCTGGCAATTTATTTTGGGGGGTAATTGGCTCAAATTAATTGGGAGGGTAACATCAACCCACCCCAGAGGAGGAAAGGCTGAGAGCCCTGGGGATGGTGAGCCTGGAGAAGGGCAGCCCCAGAGGGGATCTGGGCAATGTCTATCAATATCTGAGGGGTGGGTGTCAGGAAGGGGCCAGGCTCTGTTCAGTGGTGTCCTGTGATAGGGAAAAGGGCAATGGACAGAGACTGGAACCCATCAGGTTCCATCTGAGCAGGAGGAGAAACTTCTTTGGTATGAGGATGCTGGAGGCCTGGAGCAGGCTGCCCAGAGAGGTTGTGGAGTCTCCTCCTCTGGAGACTTCCAAGCCCCACCTGGCTGTGTTCCTGTGTGCCCTGTCCTGGGTGCCCTGCTCCGGCAGGGGGGTTGGGCTGGATGATCTCTGGAGGTCCCTTCCAACCCCTCCCATTCTGTGCTTCTGTGCCATTGGCACAGTCACCTTCCTCCCCTCCTAGCCCCCTGCTGGGCCCCCAGGTGCTGTCACCTGGCCAGTAGCAGAGGCCACTCAGGACTCACCATCGCAGGGGTTGACGGCCACGGCCGCCGTGCTGCCTGCCACGCAGCCCGACAGGAAGGACACGTAGAAGGGAGCCTTGACATTGGGGTCCTTCTGGCCCAGCTTGTTCAGGTTGGCAAAGAGGGGGAAGTAAACAATGGAGAAGGGAACATCCCTGTGGGGAGAAGGAAGGAGGGGGGAGAAGAAGGATGAACGAAAAGGGAGCGGGATGACGACGGAGCATCGGCGGAGGGGCTGCAGGCGTCACAGCCCAAGCGCAGTGTGGGCACGGGGACAGGACAGGAGCTGAAAGCTCAGCAGGGGCAAAGGTGATGGCACCAAGGACATGGAGGGGCACCCATGGGGGGCAGGTAGCCCTGCAGTCAACAGCCTCCCCCTGATCTTTCAGCCCAGCACGTTCAGAGGAGGTTCATGGCAAGAGGCTCCCCCCCCGCCCTCATGCCACTGTCACAGAGAGAGGAGAGCTGCTCTGGATGCCCAGGCTGAGTGCCAGAGCGGGCACCAGACCTTGCACCCACCATGGCCCAAACACTCTGCAGGCTCAGCCTGGCAGCTTTGCTTTGCTGGCCCACGAGGACTTCCCTGCAGCATGTGGGAACCAAACCCCTGCCACAGAAAGCAGCAGGACCACACCTTCCATGCTGCCAGCAGCAGTCTCCCTCCCTCCCTGACTCCCTCCCAACCCTTCCCCTCTTCAGTGTGCACAACCAGCCCGCGGAACCCCCCGAGCCCACAGCCCCCCTGCAGTCTGCTCTGCCAGGTGCAGCCAGCAGTGCCCAGCCCGTGCCAGCCTACCTCAGCAGGGTGGCCCCCAGGCCGGTGTAGAGGCCGGCGATGCCCTTGCTGCGCAGCAGCTCCCTGGTGATCTGCGTGGCCGTGGGGCGGCGCTCGGCCCCCGGGCAGATGGGGGAGGGGGAGAGCTGGCCCTGGACTGCCATCAGCTTCTTCTGGGCCGCTGGGGAGGAGCAGAGACCTCGGGTCTGAGGTGCCCAACAGCAGTCCCCGTGCCACCCACTGCCACGGGGTGAGGAGGAGGTACAGCCCCAGGGGAAGCACCACGTGCAGATGGACCCTGCAGGCCTTTGTGCCAGTCTGCTCATCTTCCACACCCTGAGACATCTCAGCTCTGCTCATCTTCCTCATCCTGAGACATCTCTGCTCATCTTCCTCACCCTGAGACATCTCAGCTCTGCTCATCTTCCTCGCCCTGAGACATCTCTGCTCATCTTCCTCACCCTGAGACATCCCAGCTCTGCTCATCTTCCTCGCCCTGAGACAGCCCAGCCCTGCTCATCTTCCTCACCCTGAGATAGCCCAGCCCTGCTCATCTTCCTCACCCTGAGACATCTCAGCTCTGCTCATCTTCCTCGCCCTGAGACATCTCTGCTCATCTTCCTCACCCTGAGACATCCCAGCTCTGCTCATCTTCCCCGCCCTGAGACAGCCCAGCCCTGCTCATCTTCCCCACCCTGAGATAGCCCAGCCCTGCTCATCTTCCTCACCCTGAGACATCCCAGCTCTGCTCATCTTCCTCACCCTGAGACAACCCCATGAGAGGTCCAGGCTTGGGGCAGGGTGGCTGGAAAGTGCTCATTGGGATAAGGCCCTGGGGGTGCTGTTGGCAGAGAGCAGAAGATGAGGCAGGGGGTGCCCAGGTTGGCAAGGAGGGTAGCAGCAGCCTGGCAATGGTGTGGGCAGCAGGAGCAGGGCAGGGATGGTGTCCCTGTGCTGGGCACTGGGCTGGTGGCTTCTCAAGTATTGGATTCAGTTTTGAGGTCCTCACTCCCAGAAGGACATTGAGAGGCTGGAGAGTATCCAGAGAAGGGCAATGGAGCTGGGGAAGGGTCTAGAGAACAGGGCTGGGGAGGAGCAGCTGAGGGAGCTGGGGGTGTTCAGTGTGGAGCAGAGGAGGCTGAGGGAGACCTCATTGCTCTCTACAGCTCCTGAGAGGACGCTGCAGTCAGGTGGGGGTTGGGTTCTGCTCCCATGGAACAGAGGAAACTGAACCCAGGCTGCACTTGAGAAGGTTCAGGTTGGACACTAGGAGAAATTTCCTCTCCAGAAGGGTTGTCAAGGCCCAGGCTGCCCAGGGCAAGGGTGGAGTCCCCACCTTCCAAAGCCATGCAGGTGTGGTGCTGAGGGCCATGGTGCAGAGCAGGGCTGGCCTGGCTGGGTTACCAGCAGGATTTCTGTCAGTTCCTCAGGCACATTTCTGCAAGCAGCCTGCTTCCTCCCAACCCTCCCAGCCTGCTGCATTCCTCCTCTTTGTCCAGAAGATGGAGAGCACAGCAACCTGGCTCTCAGAACAGGCTGCTGACAGCAGCCAGCACCTCCTCTGAACCCTCAAATCAGGGCTTAACTCCTCCAAACACGTTAAAATAATACACACAAAGAGGACCAGGCCTGAGCTAAAAACAGCAGAGAGGGGGAAAAGCAAAGCCCACATCAAAGGAGGGATCAGACTGGCCCTTTGCCAGGGAGGGCACAAACCTGGCATCTAAGGGTGTCCTGCAAGGCTCCTGGGGAAGGAGGCCATAGCCCAGGCTCACCTCTGGGAGGCATTAAGGTGATAGCAAAGAGATCAGAGGATTGCTTGGCTTGGAAAACAACTCCAGGCTCATCCAAGTCCAACAGCAACCCAAACCCAGCCCCACCATGGCCAGCAAACCATGGCCCCAAGCTTCTGGAACACCTCCAGGCATGGGGACTCCACCACCTCCCTGGGCAGCCTCTGCTAATCCCTGACCACTCTTGCAGCAAACAAATGTTTCCTCCTCTCCAACCTAACCCTCCCCTGGCACAATTTCAGGCCAGTTCCTCTCCTTCTATCACCTGAGACTGGGGAGCAGAGCCCAACCCCCAGATGGCTCCAGCCTCCCTTCAGGGAGCTGCAGAGAGCAATGAAGTCTCCCTCAGCCTCCTCTTCTCCAGCCTAATCAGTCCCAGATCTTTCCCCCAGTCTCTGTGCCAGACTCTGATCCCTGTTCTCAGCCCCAGGCTCCCAGCCCCCAGAGCCCAGCCCCAGCCTCTCCCATCCCCAATGTTCTGGAGCCATTTCCCATTCCAGCCAGCATCACTTTTGTCAGGAGGACAAAGAGGGAGGGAGGGAGGGCAGACAAATCACTTGGGAAGGACACATCCCTTTGGGAAGCTGTGAGGAAGCTGCTACTGGGGGATAGAAGAGAGACATAAGACATCAGGAGACATGGAGATGGGGGAAGCAGCATGTGAAAAGCACTGGAGGATGCTAATCCCTCCCTGGGTGCACAGGAACCAGCAAGCTTTAAGCACTTGCAAGCTGACCATGCAGTCACCCCTCCTGCATCCACCAGCAGCATTTCTGTTCCACCTGCACAGCCTATGGCTCTGAGCAAAAAGAAAAACATCTTCTGGAAGCAGAAGAGGCTCTGCAAAGCTGGGCAAGCAAAGCAGTGTCCTCCTGGGGCCAAGAAGGTCACTGGGGTCCTGGGGTGCATTCAGAGGAGTGTGGCCAGCAGGCTGAAGGAGGTCCTCCTGCCCCTCTGCTAGGCCACATCTGGATGCCAAGGTCCAGTTCTGGGCTTCCCAGTTCCAGAGGGACAGAGAACTGCTGGAGAGAGTGCAGCAGAGGCTGCAAAGCTGCTGAGGGGCCTGGAGCAGCTCTGTGAGGAGCAAAGGCTGAGAGCCCTGGGGCTGAGAGCCTGCAGAAGAGCAGCCCCAGAGGGGAGCTGAGCAATGCTCAGCAAGAGCTAAAGGAGCTGTGGGGGGCAAGAGGCTGGGGCCAGACTCTGCTCAGTGGTGCCCAGGGACAGCACAAGGGGCAAGGGGCACAGACTGGAGCCCAGGAGGCTCCATCTGAGCAGGAGGAGAAAGTTGTTTGGTGTGAGGGTGCTGGAGGCCTGGAGCAGGCTGCCCAGAGAGGTTGTGGAGTCTCCTTGTGCGGAGAGCTTCCAACCCCAGCTGGATATTGCAATCTTGGGCAAGCTGCCGTGGGTGCCCCTTGCACTGGGAGGGCAAAGTGGCCACCATGCTCTGGCACATTGACTTTCCCTTCAGCACACACTTGTGGTAGGGTTGGTTGGTGCCTCTTGACCCTTTCAGCACCCTCAGCACTTCAGGAAAGTTTGGGGAGTGTGATGCCTTTCCAGGTTTCTTTGGAATCTCCTGAACCCAGCTTTGGTTTGAACCCAGCAAGGGGATGGAGAACATTTTTCTCCACTCATTCCCTCCCTCTGTGGCTTGGGAGCTCAGCCCCAGCCCCTTCCCCTGCCCACCTACCAATCCTGCCTGCATCCTGCAGCTGGATTTTGAGCATCTCCATGGGGGTGGTGACGATCACCTGGCAGGTGCCTGCACCGCAGCCTGCCAGCATCTCCCGCAGCAGTGTCAGCTTCTTCCTGCCCAGGGGAGGACACAAAGAGTCAGCCACAGGAGGCACAGCTCTGACCCTGGGCCTCAGGGAACCTCCAACAGCTCAGCATGGCCCAGGCTTGCTGTCTGGCAGCACCATCTGACCTGGAGGAAGAGACCCCAGAAACGGAAGGCTCAGAGAAAGCCTCCAGCCCGGCCTGAAGAGCCCCAAAGGGAGCACCCAGGGGCAGCTCTCCTCCAGCTCAGCCTTACCCCTGCTCAGGGCAAAGCTTTCAGACCTGTTCTCGCTTCAGAGGGCAGCAGAGGACCTGGGCTTTAAGGGGGGTAAACAGCTTTCCTTCTGCCAGCCTGGTGCTGTGAACACTGCCCTGCATCCCCACAACCAAGCAAGCAGAGGCCACAGGGTGAGGAGCAAGGCAGGGGAATGCTTGAGATGCTGCTTGGGAGTGCTCTGACAAAAGCAAAATGAAGAAACAGGGGAGATGAGAGTCAGGGAAGCAGCTCCTGGCAGCTCCCCTGTGGTTAGAAGCTGCTTCTCCTCACCAGCACTCTCAAACCTGAACATAGAATCACCACAGAACCACAGAATGGGTTGGGTTGGAAGGGAGCTCAAAGCTCAGCCAGTCCTAACCCCCTGCCATGGGCAGGGACACCTCCCACCAGCACAGCTTGCTCAAGGCCTCATCCAGCCTGGCTGTGCTGGTTTTGGGGCCAGACAGATCTTCTCTTGCCCCGAAAGGGACAAAAGAAAGACAAACACAAACGGACTGGAGAGTGATAGAAAGTTTAAATGGAAAAGCGATTGGTGAAACTACAAAACACTACAAAGCATAGTGGCAAAGAAATATCTCAAATCATACAGAGCCCTTACATAGTACCCAGAGGCTTCCAATCCTTCCCTCCTCCCACCTGAGGGTATACTCAAAACCCCCAGGGCTCTTTCTTCCCCCCTCCCGCTGCTAGGCAAGTCTCAGGCTGGCCAGCTCTGAGACTGCACCCCCCTTCCATTCTCCTGGCATTAGGCCTGGACAGGCCTAAGGGGCCTGAGATACTCCCCCAGCGTTACCTGATGAGAGNTCACTCTCAACAATTTCTTCCTCATCTCCACTCTCAATCTCCCCTCTCCCAGCTCCAAGCCATTGTCCCTCATCCTGGCACTCTCAGCCCTTGGCCAAAGTCCCTCCCCAGCTCTCCTGGAGCCCTTCAGGTACTGGAAGCTGCTCTGAGGTCTCCCTGGAGCCTTCTCTTCTCCAGGCTGAACAGCCCCAACTCTCCCAGCCTGGCCCCACAGGGGAGGTTCTGCAGCCTCTGCTCATCTTGGTGACCTCCTCTGGACCCTCTCCAGCAGCTCCAGGTCCTCCTTGTGCTGGGGGCCCCAGCAGTGGAGGCAGTGCTGCAGGTGGGCTCTGAGCAGAGCAGAGCAGAGCAGAGCTGAGGGGCAGCCTTTGGCCTGAACTGCTCCTGCCTGAGGCACAAGGGATGTGAGGAACCCCCAGCACTGCAGCTCTGTGCAGCCTCAGCACTGGAGAGCAGGGACAAGAAAAGTGCAGCAGTTCACAGCTGCCTCCATCCCTCAGCCCAGCTGAGACTAAAGGGAACTCAGGCTGCAAATGGTCAGAGAGCTTCAGTCAGTGAGGAGTTTTCACCCTGTACCAAACCTCAGTCCTTGGCACTAGAAAACACTGACTTGATTCAAAAGGAAAAAAAAAAAAGAGAAAGGATTATGGCATGGATCCTAAGAGCACAGAATGCATCCTGCTAGAAGGGACCCCCCAAAGGGCATCCTGTCCAGCCCCCTGCAGGCAGCAGGGACATCTCCAGCCAGAGCAGGCTGCCCAGGGGCACATCCAGCCTGAGCTGGAATCTTTGCAGGGATGGAGCCTCAAGCACCTCAAGCACCTGCTGCAGTATTTCACCACCCTCAAGGTGCAGAACTTGCTCTGCCTCTGAGCAGGGGGGATTCAGATTTGCCATTAGGAAGAAATTCTTCCTCACGAGGGTGTGAGACACTGGAACAGGCTGCCCAGGGAGGCTGTGGATGTGGAGGTGCTCAAGGCCCCCGGGCTGGTGGGAGGTGTCCCTGCCCATGGCAGGGGGCTTGGAACTGGATGAGCTTTGGGCTCCCTTCCCACCCAACCCATTCTGTGAGGCTACATTCTCCCAAAGCAAGGCAGGCTCCCTTCCCAAGGGTTCCATGTGGAGCTGGGTGTGTGCACACAGCAAGGGAGGGGAGGGGAGAAGCTCTGTAATCCTGCTGGCCCACCACAGCATCTGGGCTGCCTTCTCCTCCTCTCTGGGGAGCACATGGGAGCAGAGGATTAGAGGCACAGAGCTGCAGCAGAGATTACCAGGGACTAAATATAGAGAGCTCTGCTGGAGGCTGAGGGGAGGGACACCCCATGGGCTCCCCTGGCCAAACTCCTCCATGCCCATGGAACTGGATGATCCTTGAGGTCCCTTCCAACCCTAACAATTCATTGATTCTATGATGAGAAGCTGCAGAGAGCTCCCAGGGAGACACCCACACAGGCACCCCAAGCTGTGCTGGAGGCAGGCAGGGATGGGGGTGTGCAGGGCCAGAGGCAGCCCTGGCACTGGCACCTGGAGGTGGCCAAGTGGTGCCTCTGAGGTGGCCTGAAGGCTCTGCATGGCTCAGTGCAGTCAGCAGCAAAGCTGCACAGCTCCTCACCCAGCTGAGAGGAAGCAAACCTGGCTGCCAGTCCCCCCCTGGCAGCACAGCAGAGCAGCTCCCACTGCAGCCAGAGCCCTGGGGCAGCCCTGCTGCACACACCTCCTGCTTTTCACCCAGGGGGAGCCTTTGGTGCTCAGCTCAAAAGATCTGCTCCAGGGCTTCACCTGGGGGACCACAATGGCAGCCAGCAAAAGTCAGCCTGGCTTGCCTGAACTGCATGGAGCTGTGCCAGCCTGGCCCAGAGAAGGTTGGCTCTGCTCTGGGGATGTCAGACAGGCACAGGGAAAGCATCCAGAGCAAGGGCTTCCAGCTCTTGGCTTGCATGTGCTGGGAACCTGGGGGCAGGCCAAGGGCAAAAATAAAACCATCAGCCTAAAATAAGCCAAGCTTTTGTCAGGAGCCTCAAAGCTTGCTGGAGGGAGGGCAAACTGCCTTGGCAGAACCTCAGCAGGCTGCACAGGAAAGGAGCTGGAGAAAAGGTTTGCAGCAGTGTGAGGCTCAGCAGGGCCTGGCCTCAAGGCTTTCATAACCAGCACAGCTCAACCAACAGCAAAGGCTGCAGCACCACCCAGGAGAGCTGGGCCTAGAGGTGCAGAAACTGATCCTACATTGCACAAATTGGTCCTAGAGATGCAGAAACTGCTCCTACATTACACAAATTGGTCCTATGGATGCAAAAATTGGTCCTAGAGATGCAAAAATTGGTCCTAGGGATGCAAAAATTGGTCCTAGAGAGGCAGAAACTGCTCCTACATTGCACAAATTGGTTCTAGAGAAGCAAGAATTGGTCCTAGGGATGCAGAAACTGCTCCTGCATTGCACAAATTGGTTCTAGAGATGCAAAAATTGGTCCTAGAGATGCAAATAAATTGTCCTAGAGGCAGAAACTGCTCCTACAGAGGCAGAAACTGATCCTACAGAGGCAGAAACTGCTCCTACATTGCAGAATTTGGTCCTACAGATGCAAAAACTGGTCCTAGAGATGCAGAAATTGGTCCTACAGAGGCAGAAACCGCTCCTACAGAGGCAGAAATTGGTCCTACAGATGTAAAAATTGCTCCTAGAGATGCAGATTATGCTCCTACAGAGGCAGAAACTGCTCCTAGAGATGCAAAAATTGGTCCTACAGAAGCAAAAACTGCTCCTACAGAGGCAGAAATTGGTCCTAGATATGCAGAAATTGGTCCTAGAGATGCAGAAACTGCCCCTACAGAGGCAGAAACTGCTCCTAGAGATGCAAAAATTGGTCCTACAGAGGCAGAAATGGGTCTTACAGAGGCAGAAACTGCTTCTAGAGATGCAAAATTGGTCCTACAGATGTAAAAATTGCTCCTAGAGATGCAGAATATGCTCCTACAGAGGCAGAAACTGCTTCTAGAGATGCAAAATTGGTCCTACAGATGTAAAAATTGCTCCTAGAGATGCAGAATATGCTCCTACAGAGGCAGAAACTGCTCCCAGAGATGCAAAAATTGGTCTTACAGAAGCAGAAATTGGTCCTAAAGAGTCAGAAACTGCTCCTAGAGATGCAGAAATTGGTCCTACAGAGACAAAAATTGGTCCTAGAGGCAGAAACTGCTCCCAGAGAGGCAGAAATTGGTCCTACAGAGGCAGAAATTTGTCCTACAGATGCAGAAACTGCTCTTAGAGGTGCAGAAACTTCTCCCAGAGCTGCAGACCATCTGCTGTCCCAGCAAGAGGGTGCTGACCAGAACAGATCTGGGGCAGCCCCACATGCTCCACTGAACCAGCATCCAATTATTCACAGACAAATCAGCTGGGGAAGGGGAGAAGATTCTTGCTTGGTATAAATTAAGAGTTTTGAGCTAGAGCTGAAAAGTAAACCAAAAAAAAAAAGGAAGAAAGTTCAGGGAGGGTTCACAGGCTCACAGGATGTGAGGGGATGGAAGGGACCTCTGGAGATCTCCCAGACCAACCCCCTCCCAGAGTAGGACCAGAGAATCCAGCACAGGTCACACAGGAACACATCAGACAGGGCTGGAAAGGTACAGAGAAGGAGACTCCACAACCTCTCTGGGCAGCCTGCTCCAGGGCTCTGGGACCCTCCCTGTTGAGGTGGAACCTCCTGTGCTGGAGTTTCCATCCATTGCTCCTTGTCCTATCCCAGGGCACAACTGAGCAGAGCCTGTCCCTGTCCCTTCCTGACCCCCACCCCTCAGGTATTCATAGACAGTGCTCAGATCCCTCTCAGCCTTCTCCTCTCCAGGCTCACCAGCCCCAGGGCTCAGCCTTTCCTCCTCACACAATGTTCCAGGCTCTTCATCATCCTCATAGCCTCCCCTGGACTCTCTCCAGCAGATCCTTGTCCCTCCTGACCTGAGGAGCCCTGACCTGGACACAGTACTGCAGGTGTGGTCTGAGCAGGGCAGAGCAGAGGGGCAGGAGAACCTCCCCAGCCCTCTGGCCACACTTTTCCTGCTGCACCCATCCTGCAGCAAGATAATTCTGGTTGCCTTGCAAGTGGGGCTGGTTCCTGTGAGTGGAAGAGGAGCAGCTGAGCACCTCCTGAGAGGAGCTGGCCCTGAGTGCTTCAGGTTGTTGTCACCAAGGTACTTCCCTTGCAGTCTGGAGAACCTTCCCAGCCAGCCCAGGGACAGGCAGTGCAGGGCAGTGCCTGCAGGCCTGAGGGACAGCAGTGAGGAATGCCTAGGCTCTGGTCCTGGCTGGAGCCTCCCTGCAAATCAGGGAATCAGGGAGGCTGGAAAAGACTTTCAGGAGCATCCAGTCCAACCTTCAGCCCAGCACTGCCAAGTCCTCTGCTAATCCATGGCCCTCACACTCTTCTTGATGCTCCTGAGTACCCCATTGGCTTTCTTGGCCACAGGGGCACATTGCTGTCCCATGGACAGCTTACTGTCCCCCAGGACTCCAAGGTCATTGGAGCTCTCTGGGGCGACTCCCCAGCAGGTCAACCCCTCAGCTGTCCTGGTGCATGGTGTTGTTCCTCCCCTCCTTATGCAACGGCTTCCAGAAGAGGCCCTGGGACACTTTTTACCACAGCCAAGAGAGAGAATTTAGTCAAGAACCTCAGAAATGGACAACATGGCCAAAGGCAACCACAGCCTGGCACTGAGCACTCTGGAGATCAGCATGAACTCAGCAGGACACTGGCAAGGGACTGGGGTTTAGGAAGTGCATCCTGGGCTGCATCCAGAGCAGGGAGAGCAGCAGCACAAGGAGGGGATTCTGCCCCTCTGCTCTGCTCTGCTCACACCCCACCTGCAGCACTGCCTCCACTGCTGGGGCCCCCAGCACAAGAGGGACCTGGAGCTGCTGGAGAGGGGCCAGAGGAGGCCACAGAGATGAGCAGAGGCTGCAGAACCTCCCCTGTGGGGCCAGGCTGGGAGAGTTGGGGCTGTTCAGTCTGGAGAAGAGAAGACTCCAGGGAGACCTCAGAGCAGCTTCCAATACCTGAAGAGCTCCAGGAGAGCTGGGGAGGGACTTTGGACAAGGGCTGGGAGTGCCAGGATGAGGGACAATGGCTTGGAGCTGGGAGAGGGGAGATTGAGAGTGGAGATGAGGAAGAAGTTGAGAGTGAGGGTGGGGAGAGACTGGCACAGGTTGCCCAGGACGGCTGTGACTGCCTCCTGCCTGGAGGTGTTGAAGGCCAGGCTGGATGAGGCCCTGAGCAAGCTGGGCTGGTGGGAGGTGTCCCACCAGCAGGGGGTTGGGACTGGCTGAGCTTTCAGGTCGCTTCCAACCCAACCCATTCTGTGGTTGTATGAACAAGGGTTTAACTCCAAGAGCAGGCAACACTCAGATCCACTAAAGAGGCCTGACAGGGTGAGCACCCAAAAATGAAGCCTGGGCTATAAACACAGGCTGCTGGGTGACCATTTCAATCTCCTCCTTAGCTTCACATCCAAGGGCTTCACACTCCAGTGCTGCAGTGACTCCTCTGATGGATGATGTCCCTGCTGACTGCAGGAGGGCTGGACTAGATGACTTTTAAAGGCCCTTCTGAACCCAAACAAGTCTTTGATTCCATGATTGCTTAGCTGGAGGCAACAAGGGATGAACATCTGCCTCCTACAAGCCCTAAAGGGAGCTCAGAGCCTGCCTCACAGGTTGCCAGGAGTGGGACTCTGGACAAGGAAGCTGTTGCTGTTGAGGCTGGACAGGGCTCTGGGCAACCTGATCTAGTGGAGGATGTCCCTGATGAGTGCAGGGGGGTTGGGCTGGATGAGCTTTGGAGATTCTGT
>VXBD01003380.1:29162-54949 GCA_013399975.1 Indicator maculatus
CCCCCCCCAGCCTGGGGAGCCCTTTTGGCAGGAGCAACAAGCAGCAGCTCCCTGCATTGTGCCTGCCACAGGGAAAGGGCTGCATGGGCTGGCTGCTGCTCTGGGCCATGCACAGCAGCATTTAGGGCCAGGGGAAATGGGGGGAGGGGAGGCCAGGCCCTTTTGGAGCACACTGGGGTCTGCACCATCAGATTGATGCTCCACAATATTCTCTCCTCTTCCAATCTTCAGGCTCAGGAAGTCCTCAGGTGGAGCACCACAAGCTCTCCTTGTCTGCACTGAAGCAAAGTGAGCTTCAAGCCCTTTGGAGGAGCTTCACTTCATTCTTGCTGCTGGCCCCTGGCCACCTCTCAAGCACTAAGCCATACCTTGGGCATTTAGTGCTTGCTGTAGGCATTTAAACAACTTCTCCCAAGCTCTGTTTCCCAAAGAGAAACAGGCAGAGAAGCCTGCACTCCCAACAGGCTCTGAAGACCTGGCAAGGGTTCCCTTCCAGGAGGTTTGGACACAATTTGAGAGGAGCTGTAGAGGCTCAACACACCTACAGAAAGGCATCTGAGTCCCCTCTCCCTCAGGATGGACTCCCCTGCCTCCAAGCACTACTGAAGAACTCCTGAATCAGACATGGAAATGTAGAGCTTTAGGGGAACTGTCTTCAGATTAGGAAGCAAGGTCCCAACTGGGAGTGCTGGGATGGTTACAGCGTGGAGAGGATGCAGGAGCCCTGGGCTCCACATCCCCTGCTCAGGGGACACATCATCAGGAGGGACAGCACAGTCACAAACAAACAGGCTCTGTGGAGAGGCCTGGGCAGCTCAACACATTTCCCCCTTCCCACTGCCATGAGCAGACTGTGCAGAGAAATGCAGAGGGATGATGCCCTGGGGCAAGCTCAGCCCAAGCCATGGCACCCAGCAAGGGCCTTCAGCTTCTACAGGCACAGAATGGGTTGGGTTGGAAGGGAGCTCAAAGCTCAGCCAGTCCCAACCCCCTGCCATGGGCAGGGACACCTCCCACCAGCACAGCTTGCTCAGGGCCTCATCCAGCCTGGCCCTGAACACCTCCAGGCAGGAGGCAGCCACAGCCTCCCTGGGCAACCTGTGCCAGTCTCTCCCCACCCTCACTCTCCACAATTTCTTCCACATCTCCACTCTCAGTCTCCCCTCTCCAAGCTCCAAGCCATTGTCCCTCATCCTGGCACTCCCAGCCCTTGGCCAAAGTCCCTCCCCAGCTCTCCTGGAGCCCTTCAGCTACTGGAAGCTGCTCTGAGGTCTCCCTGGAGTCTTCTCTTCTCCAGGCTGAACAGCCCCAACTCTCCCAGCCTGGCCCCACAGGGGAGGTTCTGCAGCCTCTGCTCATCTTGGTGGCCTCCTCTGGAGCCTCTCCAGCAGCTCCAGGTCCCTCTTGTGCTGGGGGCCCCAGCAGTGGAGGCAGTGCTGCAGGTGGGGTGTGAGCAGAGCAGAGCAGAGGGGCAGAATCCCCTCCCTGTGCTGCTGCTCTCCCTGCTCTGGATGCAGCTCAGCACACAGCTGCCTGCTGGGCTGCCAGGGACCATTGCTGGCTCCTGGGGAGGTTGTCACCACCTGGAACCCCCAAGGCCTTCTCCTGCAGGCTGCTCTCAGCCACTCCTCACCCAGCCTGGATCTGTGCTGGGGATTGCCCTGCCCCAGCTGCAGGACCTTGCTCTTGGCCTTGTTCAGCTTCCATGAGGGTGTCCTGGTCCCACCTCTGCATCCTGCCCAGGTCCTTCTGGATGGATCCCTTCCCCTTCCACACAGCTTGGTGTCAGCCTAACCTCTCAAACCAGTGCAAAGGGCTCAATGAAAGAAAGAAAACAAACTCCAAAGCACCAAGGAAGCAAGAGAGAGGCTTCCAGGTGCTGACCTCCTCTCCAGGTCAGCAGGAGGCTTCCACAGCAATTTCTCCTTCCCCTGCAACCCAAGCACACAATATCTGGAGACAAGTTAATCAACCTGGGGTTTCTCCTGCATCTTTGATATTTTCAGTAAAGCTGCTTAGCAGAGAATGGATAATCCCTGACCTCAATAATCCATAACAGCCTCAACTCACTGGTGCAGGAGGAGTAATTAGATCTTTCAGCTGCTGGTTGGGTGCTCTCCACCACATTCTCTACTTGTTTTGTAGCTCTTCAGTTACAGCCATGCCAACAACTCTGTTTTCCCCCCACTGAAGCTAACCTTGGCCTGCAGGCCAGAAGCAGCAGGAGCAAGAGCAGACAAACAGAATGCACAAAGAAGTGGCAGTCACTGAAAATGGGAAAGATGTTGGAAAGAAGGGTGGAAGCACCAGGAAAAATGAAACCCAGGAAAGGCACAAAACAGTTTGCTGCCCTCTTCTCACCCAGCCCTGGGGTTTGTTGTTACACATATCTCACAGGAGTCCTTCTGTAGAGAAGCCTTTGCCCTGCTCTGCTCAGACCTCTGCCTCCAGTTCTGGTGTCCCCAACAGCAGAAGGACACAGAGCTGCTGGAGAGAGTCCAGAGGAGGCCACAAAGATGCTGCAAGGGCTGGAGCAGCTCTGCTGTGAGCACAGGCTGAGGGAGCTGGGGGTGTGCAGCCTGCAGAAGAGAAGGCTCCAGGGGGACCTCAGAGCTGCCTGCCAGGACCTGAAGGGATCCTGCAGGAAGGCTGCAGAGAGACTTTTGCTGAGGGGGTCTGGAGCCAGGCCAAGGGGGAATGGTTTGAAGCTGAGGCAGAGCAGGGTTAGAGTGGAGCTGAGGAAGAAGTTCTTCAGTGGGAGGGTGGTGAGAGTCTGGCACAGGTTGCCCAGGGAGGCTGTGGCTGCCTCCTGCCTGGAGGTGTTGAAGGCCAGGCTGGATGAGGCCCTGAGCAAGCTGTGCTGGTGGGAGGTGTCCCTGCCCATGGCAGGGGGTTGGCACTGGCTGAGCTTTGAGCTCCCTTCCGACCCAACCCATCTGTGAGTCTGTGCCATTCCCTTGGCATCATGTCTGGAGGCAGCACAAGATCAGCTGCTGAGCACAGCCAGGGCTAGACAGCACCCCCAGCTCTGAGGCACTGCTGCTGGCAAAAACATGAGGGAAATAAACCTTCTCCTCTTCTTCCTCCTCCAGACCAGCCCAGGAATCCCTCTGAGTTCTGAGGAAGAACCAGGAGAAGTGCTGGGATTGCCCTAACATCTCCAGGTGCCTGTGGGCTCCTCATGCCCACACACATCTCTGAGGAGCTGCTTTGCAGAAATGCAGCCTGCAAGCTCCAGCCCCACTCCTGTCCACACTGAGGAGCTTTGCTTCACAGGTGAAGGAGACCTGAAGTCACAGAGTGGGGATGGCTGTGCCCAAGAGCACCCCTTCTGTCCTGCAGCAGAGTCCAAGTGATGCCTGACAGGCTTGTGACTGCTGCACAGGGCACAGCAGCTGCCACTTCAGCACATGGACATCTAATCCTCCCAATTTCAGCTTAGAGCCTGAAAATAAGAGCTTGTGAGTCAGCCAGCAGCTTCTGCTGGGGAACTGGGACAGATGGAGGGAGCAGGAACCAATCCCACCACCTGATTTCCAGCTTCCCCTGCCTGCAAGGCTGAGCTGGCTCTTTACCTTCTGCCCAGAAAAGGCTCTTCCCAAATCCTGGATGGATTTTACCTACTCATCCTCTGCCCAAGGGGGAGGGAAGGGCTGCTGGTATCAGCTCACACAGCTGAGGTGCTGGGACCAGGATGCTGTGCTGGGAGGCCTCAATTCTGCACCCTGGCCAGGCTGAAAGCTCTGGAAGGAGCTGGAGCTGTTCACAAAACGCTTCTCCAAACTCAGCTCCATGCTGGCCACGAGGAGGAGCAGAGGGCTGGAGCTGCTCTGCTCTGGAGAGACTGAGAGACTTGGGGTTGTGCAGGCTGGAGAGGAGAAGGCTCCCAGGAGACCTTCCTGTGGCCTTCCAGGATCTGAAGGGGGCTCCAAGAAAGCTGGGGAGGGACTTTTGAGGGGGTCAGGGATAGGACTGGGGGGGATGGATCCAAGCTAGAGGAGGAGAGATTGAGATTGGCTGTGAGGAAGAAGTTGTTCTCCATGAGGGTGGTGAGAGACTGGCAGAGGTTGCCCAGGGAGGTGGTGGAAGCCTCACCCCTGGAGGTTTTTGCAGCCAGGCTGGATGTGGCTGTGAGCAACCTGCTGTGGTGTGAGGTGTCCCTGCCCATGGCACGGGGTTGGAACTGGCTGAGCCTTGAGGTCCCTTCCAGCTCTGACAATTCTGTGATTTACCAGCCAGAGGTGAAAGGGAATCCTTGCCTGTCAGCTGCCTAAATGGAGAGGGTGCAGAGTCAGTGGCACAGGACCAAGCTGAGCAGACTGAGCCTGCCTGGGAAAAGCAAGAGCTGTGCAGAACCCTCTGCACCCCTGGAGGGAAAAGTGTCCTGCAGATCCACATCCCCTCCACCTTCCAGGGCTCAGCTGTCTCTCCCCAAAGCTCTGCTGTGTCCTTAGGAGTTTCCAGGAAGATCTTCTCTCTCCTGATCCCCAGCAAGCTGCCTGCCACTGCCTATTTCCAGCCCAAGCCACCGCTGGCTCCCTTCCCAGCCAGGAACACCGAAGCAGCCAGTTCCTGAGAAAACTCAAGAGGGAACATGTCCCAGCTAGCACTGAAGATGGAGCTTGCCAGGGTTCCTCAGGGTTATTTGTCTTGCTGCCCTGTTCCCAGGAAAGCTGGAAGCCAGCAGCCAATCCACCCCCAGCACCCAGACCACTGCCCCGAAACGCCCCCCGGGCAAGTCGGGCAGGAGAGGCTGCTCTCAGGAGCACAGCCCTCCAGCCAGGCTCCCTAGGAGCCATGCAAGAGGTGACAAGAGGTGTTAGGGCTGCCAACACCCTCTCCAGAGTCCTGCTGGAAGAAACAAAAGGGCAAGGACTGGCTCACTCAAGGCAGTGAGTGGCATAGAGACTGCTCTCTGAAGCCTGGGAGGTAAAACCTGCACACTCGGGCAGCTGAACAGCACCAGGGAGGAGGGAGCAGAGCTCAGGGCCAGCTGAGCCACTGCACAAGCCAGGAAGGGATCCCACAACTTCCTCTGCCTGCAGTACAGTCAAGGGTGGCCGACACTGTCCTCATGATCTTGCAATAAAAAACTGCCAGGATTCTGTGCTTGAACCAGAAAAGGTCTCAGGGCAGCTGAGGGACTCACTGCTGAAACAGCCAAAGCCCAGGAGTCAGGACAGGGCTGCAGAGATCACAGCAGCACAGAACATTAGAGGTTGGAAGGGACCTCCAGAGATCATCCAGGCCAACCCCCTGCCAGAGCAGCATCACCCAGGGGAGTCTGCACAGGAATGCATCCAGGTGGGGTTGGAAAGTCTCCAGAGAAGGAGACTCCACAACCCCCCTGGGCAGCCTGCTCCAGGGCTCTCTCACCCTCACTGTAAAGAAGTTTCTCCTCATGTTGAGCTGAAATCTTCTATGTTCAAGTTTGAAGCTGTTGTTCCTTATCACTGTGCCCCACCCAAAAGAGCCTGGCCCCCTCCACTTGACCCCCACCCCTCAGCTATTGATAGATATTGATCAGATCCCTCTCAGCCTTCTCTTCTCCACACTAAACATCCCCAGGGCTCTCAGGCTCTCTTCACAGGGGAGATGCTCAAGTCCCCTAAGCATCCTCCTGGCTTTCTGTGTGATTCTCTCCAGCAGGTTTCTGTCTCTCTTGAACTGGGAAGCCCAGAACTGGATGCATCTCCCTGGTGAGGAGAGGCTGAGAGCCCTGGGGCTCTGGAGAAGAGCAGCCTGAGGGGCATCTGATCAATGCTGATCAATATCTCAAGGGTGGTGTCAGGAGGATGGGACCAGGCTTTGTTCAGTGGTGCCCAGGACAGGACAAGGGCCAATGGGCACAGCTTGGACAGGAGAACTTCCATCTGAACATGAGGAGGAACTGCTGTGATTGAAGGGTGACAGAGCCCTGGAGCAGGCTGCCCAGAGGGGTTGTGGAGTCTCTATCTCTGCCGACTTCCCAACCCCACCTGGCTGTGTTCCTGTGTGATCCTGCTCTGGCAGGGGGGGTTGGCCTGGGTGATCTCCAGAGGTCCTTTCCAACATTCTGTGATTTTGTGATCCTCCAAGGGCATCTCACCCAACCCCCTGCAGGCAGCAGGGACACCTCCAGCTGCAGCAGGCTGCCCAGGGACACATCCAGCCTGAGCTGGAATGGCTCCAGTGATGGAGCCTCAATCACATCTCTGGACAACCTGTTGCAGTATTTCACCACCCTCCTGGTGCAGAACCTCCTCCTGCTGTCCAGCCTGCCTCTCCCCTGCTCCAGTTTCCAGCCACTGCCCAGCAGCTTCACTCCACACCAGCTGCCCTGCACACCAGCAGAGCCTGGGGACAGTGGAACCTGGAGGAGTTTATTTGCAGCAGCAGCAGCTGCAGCTTCCAGCACCTCAGGAGGCTGCTGGGTTGCTGCTGCTTCGTGAGGCAGAGCTGAAGGCTCGGCCTGCCTCCCTCCCACTCCCCCAGCAGTGCTCCCAGCAGGATCATCACTGACCAGCAGGACCATCACTTACCAGCAGGACCATCACTTACCCCTGTACATGCCGAAGTAGCCCTCAGAGCGGATGGTCTTGAGGAGGCAGTCAGACCTGCAGGCAGGCAGAGACATCAACAACCCCAGCTGCAGGCTGGCCCAGGGCACAGCAACAGGGCACAGTGGGGGTTAATCTGTCTGGAGAGGAGAAGGCTCTCAGGAGACCTTCCTGTGGCCTTCCAGGATCTGAAGGGGGCTCCAAGAAAGCTGGGGAGGGACTTTTGAGGGGGTCAGGGAGTGATAGGACTGGGGGGATGGAGCAAAACTAGAAGTGGGGAGATTGAGATTGGATGTTAGGAAGAAGTTGTTCCCTAGGAGGGTGGTGAGAGACTGGCACAGGTTGCCCAGGGAGGTGGTGGAAGCCTCATCCCTGGAGGGTTTTGCAGCCAGGCTGGAGGTGGCTGTGAGCAACCTGCTGTGGTGTGAGGTGTCCCTGCCCATGGCAGGGGGTTGGCACTGGCTGAGCCTTGAGGTCCCTTCCAGCCCTGACAGTTCTGTGATTCTATGATTCTATGAACACAAACCCAGTCCCTTGGTGGGGGATGGTGGCTGTCTGTGCTTTGTCAGCAAAGCCCTGAGCCCAGCAGGCACTGGAGCCCAGCTCCAGCCTCTCAGTCACAGGGGCTCTGGAACCCCCAGCTGGTCCCAACAGCCACTTGGACATGAGGAGGAATTTCTTTGTTGTGAGGGTGCTGGAGGCCTGGAGCAGGCTGCCCAGAGAGGTTGTGGAGTCTCCTGCTCTGGAGACTTCCAAGCCCCACCCAGCTGTGTTCCTGTGTGCCCTGCCCGGGGTGCCCTGCTCTGGCAGGGGGTTGGGCTGGGTGATCTCCAGAGGTCCCTCCCACCCCCCACCACTCTGATTCCATGAGACACAAAAGGGAAAGGAGTGACTGTGAGGGCTGTTCATCCAGGGTCCCCTGTGGCACACACACATGAGAAGCTGTGACAAGCAGAGCTCCATCCACATGTTCAGTGTGGAGCAGAGGAGGCTGAGGGAGACCTCATTGCTCTCTGCAGCTCCTGAGAGGAGGCTGCAGTCAGGTGGGGGTTGGGCTCTGCTCCCTAGTCTCAGGTGATAGAAGGAGAGGAACTGGCCTGAAATTGTGCCAGGGGAGGGTTAGGTTGGAGAGGAGGAAAAATTTCTTTGCTGCAAGAGTGGTCAGGGATTGGCAGAGGCTGCCCAGGGAGGTGGTGGAGTCCCCATGCCTGGAGGTGTTCCAGAAAGCTGTGGCCATGGCACTTGGGGCCAGGGTTTGGTGGCCATGGTGGGGTTGGGTTAAAGGTTGGTGTGGATTATCTTGGAGAGCTTTCCCAACCCAAACAATTCTGTGATTCTATGCTTTTAAATCCAGCTCTGGGAGGGGGAATAAGGGAGGTAACCCCCACTCCAAGCTGGGTGAAGCTCAAGAGAAGGCACACAGAGAGGAGATGACCTCAGCTGCTCAGTCATCTGTCAGCTCCCACACAGACTAAAGCACAACACACCAGGTGCCACAGCAGGCAGCCAGCACTCAAAGCTCTGGCCCTGGGGGAGAGCACAGAGGGGTCTCTGCTCCCAGGGGAACCTGTCACCTCCTCTGCTTCACCCACAGTGGCTGGGAATGGGAAATGCAGAGCTTGGAAGGGCTCCAAGCCTGTGGAGGGCACAGGCACACACCTGACAAGTCCAGAGGGGCACTTCAGGAAGGCAGCTCAGATCCCAGGGCAGAGCTTCCCTCTCTGCAGCACAGCTCCATCGAGCCCAAGTGCTGGCTGAAGGCTGCTTTGGGCTCTTTGGGAAGGAGTTTTGGTGGCCAAGGGAGAAGGGACAGGTGGCCATGCCTGCAGGTGTGAGTAACTGAGGAACTAAAGGCTCTCTGGAGCAGCAGGAAGGGAAGTGTGGCTGAGGGACACAAGAATACAGCTCCAAAAGAAGTGGCAACAGAAGGATGAACTTCATCTCCAGTCTGCAGCCTGAGGAAGTGGCAGAGAAGGAAACACAGAGTCCCCCAAGGGCTTTGTGGCCCTGCTTAGGTCAAGGCTGGAGAAGGCAGCCCTGTTTGGGGTTATTGTGAGGAGCCCATCCTGCACTGCAATCAGGTTCCCCTCTCTGCTGGGTCTCCCTGTATCCTCAGGACCAGTTTTTCACACACCCCCCACCCACAGCTCCTGCAGCTGCCAGGCACACTTCTCACACCTGGGAGCAGCCCCCCACACACACACATTTACACAAGCCCTGTAAATCTCAGGGCACCTCTCTCCTGTCATGGAACCCCAGCATGGTGAGGGCTGGAAGGGACCTCTGGAGCTCACCCAGCCCAACCCCCTGCTCCAGCAGGACACCCACAGCAGCTTGCCCAGGAGCACAATGCCCAGGGGTAGCTGGAAGCTCTCCAGAGCAGGAGACTCCACCACCTCTCTGGGCAGCCTGCTCCAGCCTGATGCCCCCCACCAAACCCTTCCACCACCATGCTGGAGGCCAAACAGCTTCCCCTGAGCCAGCAGTGCTGCTTTGAACACACTGTGGCAGAGCAGGGAGCAGGATCATGATCTCACAGCCCTGCAGCCTCACCAGAAAGCTTCCACCTCACTCTCAGCCCCTCAGGCTGCAGCAGGGTGAGATGGAGCCAAGGCCATGCCCAGTTCTTTGCTCTCTGTGGAAAAAAGCTGCCCAAAAGGCAGGTACCAAAGGCCTGGCTCTCTCCAGCCCTCAGGACTGTTGCAGAGTGTCTGCCTCTTCCAAGGGAAGAATCCCAGAATCCCAGACTGGTCTGGGTTGGAAGGGACCCTTAAAGGTCATCCAGTCCAACCCCCTGCACAAGCAACCTCACCTGCAATGCTTGGAGGGATTGGACCTCTCTGGGCAGCCTGGGCCAGGCTCTCCCCACCTTCAGGGGCAAACATTTCTCCCTTCTCTCCACTCTCCAGCTCCCTCTTGCACTTCAAACCATCTCCCCTTGGCCTGTCCCCACAGGCCCTGCTCAGAAGTCTGTCCCCAGCTTTCTGCTCAGCCCTTGAAGCACTGCAAGGCCACCAGAAGGTCTCCTGGAGCCTTCTCCTCTCCATTCTGCCCAAGCCCAACTCTCTCAGCCTGGCTCCCAGCAGAGGGCTTCCAGCCCTGCCAGCATTGCTGTGGCCTCCTCTGGCCCTGCTCCAGCAGCTCCCTGTCTGTGCTGAGCACTCCAGAGCTGCCCCAGCACTGCAGGGGGTCTGAGCAGAGCACACCAGAGGGGCAGTCCCTGCTGGCCCCTTGGCCCCCAGAGGACCTTTCCATCTGTCCCCACCAGCCCAGGCTTGCTGTGCCAACACCAGAGGAACTCTCCAGCTTTACTCACTCCCAGGCTCTGCCTCAGGCTGAGGAGGAGCCAGCTCAGGTGGTCAGGGCACATCCTGGGTGTTCCTTAGCCATGCCTCAGCCCACAGCTCCTGGCTATGGATCAGAGCTCCACTGCTGGAGCTCAAAAGCCTCCCTCCTGCTGAGTCCCCCTCCAGAGATGAGCCATCCTGGCATGCACTCCCCAGGGCAGCTACAAACCCTCCCTCCTCTTGCTGTGATCTATCAGGTCAGGGGCAGAAGTGATCCTTAGTCCACAGCAATGCACAGGAGCAGGCCACAACCCAAAGGAGAGGCAAGAGAAGCTGGAAGGTCATGTCCTGCCAGCAGGCCTGGGCACACAGCCAAGGCAGGGAGCAGGGAGCACTGGAAGTGTCAGGGGAAGCACCAGGCTGCTGTGGCACCCCAGGGTCTCATGCAGAATTACACAGCCTCAGCTACAGCAAGGAGGCTCAGAAACTCAACCCATAAACAAGCTGAGGCTGGACAGGGCTCTGGGTGACCTGATCTAGTGGAGGATGTTGCTGCTGAGTGCAGAGGGTTGGACTGGATGAGCTCTGGAGGTCCCTTCCAGCCCAGCCCATTCTGTGATTCTGTGACTCTGGTATTTAGCATTTCCTTCCCAGTCCCACTCTGCCTCCAACTACCCTGGGCAGGAAAAAGGCAAACAGAGGTGTGGAGGAGCAGGGAGCAGGGGACTCAAGTTCACAGCAAAGCAGCAGCAGGACAGGACACATCACTGCTCCCAACCCCTTCACCCCCTCAAGGCCACCAGCACTTCTGGCAAGCCTGACTCTGGTTCTTGGATAAATCATCTTGTGCTGAGCATGGAGGACAGCCCCACAGCAAACCACAGCATGGCTCAGTGTGGAAGGGACCTCAAGGATCATCTACTCCAACCCCCTGCTGCAGCCTTCCCTATGGAAGGACATAGAATCACAGAATTGTCAGGGTGGGAAGGGACCTCAAGGATCATCCAGCCCCAACCCCCTGCCATGGGCAGGGACACCTCCCACCAGCACAGCTTGCTCAGGGCCTCATCCAGCCTGGCCTTCAACACCTCCAGGCAGGAGGCAGCCACAGCCTCCCTGGGCAACCTCTTCCAGTGCATCCCCACCCCTCACTCTCAACAATTTCCTCCTCCCCTCCAGTCCCACCCTGCACTCTCCCAGCTCCCTGCCCCCTCACCCTGGCACAGATTCACAGACTCCATGGCCTTGGATCTCCACACCCTCTTTATTGGCTCTCTCTGCTCTAGCACAGCTGGGTTCAGGATTGTCCCCTGGCTTTCCTGGGCATGTCCAGCTGCTGGGGGCGGTGGCAGGGGGTGTGGGAGGGGGAGGCCTGCCCTCTGAGGGTACTCACAGGCTGCTGTACATCCGCTGGCCGTTCTGCTGGTTCTGCAGGCGAGTCTTGGCCAGGTCGATGGGAAAGACGCAGGTGACCCCGATCAGCCCAGCTATGCCTCCATTGATCAGCTTGGCAGGCAGACTGGGGGCACAAGACACACACAAACCCCTGCCTCAGCCCTGCCATGACAGCAGGGCAGGCAAGGAGGGGAGAGCAGAGCTCTGGCATCACCACAGTTAATGCAGCAAAAGGCTGTCCCACGCCGGCCACAGCAGGACAGAGCTGCCTCAGGGCAACGCTGCACAGGGGCACAGCTTCCAGGGAAGCTCCCAAGGGCCAGGCTGAATGTCTGCAAGGCTGAGCTGGCTCTTTACCTTCTGCCCAGAAAAGGCTCTTCCCAAATCCTGGATGGATTTTACCTACTCATCCTCTGCCCAAGGGGGAGGGAAGGGCTGCTGGTATCAGCTCACACAGCTGAGGTGCTGGGACCAGGATGCTGTGCTGGGAGGCCTCAATTCTGCACCCTGGCCAGGCTGAAAGCTCTGGAAGGAGCTGGAGCTGTTCACAAAACGCTTCTCCAAACTCAGCTCCATGCTGGCCACGAGGAGGAGCAGAGGGCTGGAGCTGCTCTGCTCTGGAGACAGACTGAGAGACTTGGGGTTGTGCAGGCTGGAGAGGAGAAGGCTCCCAGGAGACCTTCCTGTGGCCTTCCAGGATNAATGTGGGGCACAGACCAGAACCTGAGACAAAGGGCACTGCACCTGCATCAAAAGCTTTATCCTTGTGACTGAAGTCATCCCCTCAGTGCTCCCCACCTTCTTGTGGGATGAGAATCCTTTGTGCTTGGTCCTCTCTGCACAGCTGCTGCCTGTCCCTGCTGAGGTGCACAGGGCTTGGTGGAAGAGGAACAACCCAAGCAGCATAGAACTTAGAATGGTTTGGGCTGCAAAGGGCCTAAAGCTCATCCAGTTCCAACCCCCCACCATGGGCACCTTCCACCAGACCAGGGTGCTCAAGGCCATGCTCAGTTTGACATGAAAAGGGCTAGAAAGGCATCTAACTTCTCCCAGGCCTTTTAACTAGTCCCTGTGGACAGCAAGCTGCTGTTCCCTCTGCCCTGAGCACATCAGACAAGCTGGGGGAGATCTTGGAGGTCACATCTCCTCTTCATTCCAAATGTCAGGCTTCAAATGGCCACAGCCACCTCTGCTGAGGTTATCAGGGCCACACACCCCTCAGGCTGCATGGAGGTAAACCTCAGGGGGCAAGAGAGGAGTGCCAAGTGCTCTGCAGAGTGGGTAACTGATGAGAAATCAAAGGCAGGCTGAGGAAGCACCACACTCCCTTGTTACCAGCACAGCCCAGGCCTTGTTTCACTAGCAGGAGGCAGTGGGAGACAGCCTCAGCAGGGCAGCTGCTCAGAGGGGGCAGCCCACCTGCCTGCAGCCAGCCACTGCCAGGGGTTGGCTCTCTCTAACCAGGTTTCGTTCACCCACTGACCTCTCCTGTCCTGAGCTGTTCACCTGGGAGAGTAGATGTGAGGAGAGGACCACAAAAAGCTCCCACAAGTAATCTCCCAGCATGCAGGAATGCAAGGTCCTACACCTGGGTCAGGCCAATCCCAGGCACAAATATAAACTGGGGGCAGAGTAGTCCTGAAAAGAAGGACTTGGGGGTGTTGGGTGCTGAGCAGCTGCCCAGGAGCCAGCAGTGCCCTCCTGCAGCCCAGCAGGCAGCTGTGTGCTGAGCTGCAGCCAGAGGAGTGTGGGCAGCAGGGCAGCAGAGGAGATTCTGCCCCTGGGCTCTGCTCTGCTCAGACCTCACCTCCAATCCTGCCTCCAGCTCTGGTGTCCCCAGCAGCAGAAGGACACAGAGCTGCTGGAGAGAGTCCAGAGGAGGCCACAAAGATGCTGCAAGGGCTGGAGCAGCTCTGCTGTGAGCACAGGCTGAGGGAGCTGGGGGTGTGCAGCCTGCAGAAGAGAAGGCTCCAGGGGGACCTCAGAGCTGCCTGCCAGGACCTGAAGGGATCCTGCAGGAAGGCTGCAGAGAGACTTTTTACAAGAGGGTGCACCCACAGGAAAAGGGGAAATGGATTTAAATTGAAGGAGATCAGGTTTCGATTGGATCTCAGGGAGAAATTCTTCACTACAAGGGTGGCAAGAGTGCCCAGAGAGGCTGTGGGTACTCCCTCCCTGGAGATGTCCAAGGCCAGGCTGGATGAGGCCTTGAGTAACCTGTGCTAGCTGAGAGGTGTCCCTGCCCATGACAGGAGTAGCATCAGATGATCTCTCAGGTCTCTTGCAGCCTAAGCTGTTCTCTGGTCTGTCTGGGGGAAAGTCAATCCCAGTGTGCAGCACTGTGCAGATCCATCTGCCACAAGTCCCAGGCAGCTGAGGGGACAACTGCATCCTGCCAGGAAACACATCCTGGGAGGACTCCAATCCACCTTTTGCATGTGCCAGGACCAACACTCTTGAGCTGCTGCTGTGCACTGCAGTGTCACTAATGTCTGTTGGTACGTCCTCTTCCTGCAGGCTTTGGGAGAAGGGCACAAGGCTGTATCTGTGTGGACTTTGTAAGCAGAAGCCTTGCATTCCCAGCTGGCCAGGGAGCTGCCTCTGCTCCTGCAGTGTCAGCCAGCTGAAGCCAGCAGGTCAGGCTGACCTTTGAGAGAGGAAGCACAAAGGAACAGCCTCCTGCTGGGCAGTGAGAAAAGAGAACCAAAGCAACACAGCAAAGACAAAGTCAGGTGCAAAAAACAGCAGGTTAGAAAGGAGCAGAGAAGGAATGAGGACTGCTGAGGGCCATCAGGTGATCTCCTCCAACCTCCTCTAGCACAAAGGGGAAGGAGTCTGAAAAGGGAAATGCAAAGCACAGGCCACAACTCACCTGATCTGTTTATCAGCCATTTAATTCCAACTTGCTCTGGTTAAGAAGTGAACCTGTTCCTTCAGATCCTTCCTGCAGTGCCTCTTCACTCACCTCCTCACTTCACTTCCTTCCTGCAGAAGGACAGAAAGACACCAAGGAGACAAAGCTGAGACACTTGGGCTCTTCCAGAAGCTCAGGTCCTGCTGGGCAGGCCATAGGGTGAGGTCACTTGAGGATCAAGTGGAGTTAAGGGAGCTCCTGGTCTGAGAGAGGAGAGAGCTGCAGGGGGAGCTGCAGCAGTGTGGATAAACACAGCAGAGAGCAGCCAGAGCTGGCAGCCCACAGCAGCATGTGAGGAACAGCAGCAGCCAGGCAGGGCAGAGCTCTGCCCAGCACCAGAGAGGAGGACTGCACACAGCAAAAGTCACACAGAACACTCTGGACTTCCAAACCCTCTGCAGGTCCACCTAAAGACAACCAGGCATCTGTGGGGCCAGGCTGGGAGACTTGGGGCTGCTCAGCCTGGAGAAAGCTCCAGGGAGACCTCAGAGCAGCCTTCCAGGACCTGAAGGGCTCCAGGAGAGCTGGGGAGGGACTTTGGACAAGGGCTGAGAGTGCCAGGATGAGGGACAATGGCTTGGAGCTGGGAGAGGGGAGATTGAGAGTGGAGATGAGGAAGAAATGGTTGAGAGTGAGGGTGGGGAGAGACTGGCACAGGTTGCCCAGGGAGGCTGTGGCTGCCTCCTGCCTGGAGGTGCTCCAGGCCAGGCTGGATGAAGCCTTGACCTGCCTGGGCTGGTGGGAGGTGTCCCTGCCCTGGGAGGGGGTTGGGGCTGGATGAGCTTTGAGCTCCCTTCCAACCGAACCCATGCTGTGCATCTCTGCCATCCCAAGACCTGTTCAGCATCTCCCTTCACAGCTTCACAGACTGCACTGGGCTGGAAGGGAGCCTCCAAGGGCATCTCATCNCCTGCCTGCAGGTCTCCTGCGGAGATTGAAATGCAGCTCTGAGGTCTCCCTGCAGCCTTCTCTTCTCCAGACTGAACAGCCCCAACTCTCCCAGCCTGGCCCCACAGGGGAGGTTCTGCAGCCTCTGCTCATCTTGGTGGCCTCCTCTGGACCCTCTCCAGCAGCTCCAGGTCCCTCTTGTGCTGGGGGCCCCAGCAGTGGAGGCAGTGCTGCAGGTGGGGTGTGAGCAGAGCAGAGCAGAGGGCAGAATCCCCTCCCTGTGCTCTGCTCTCCCTGCTCTGGGTGCAGCCCAGCAGAGGCTCAGTCTCTGGGCTCTAGGTGCCCACACAGCCCTGCTGCTCTTGAAGGACACTCTTCAAAGCCCTGCTCCTCCAGTGGGCACAATCCTTCCTCCTCCCAGCCCCAGAGGACAGCCCAGGCTCACTCCTGTGCCAACACTCTCTTTTAAGAATTGCCTCTCCCTGGCCCAAGCTCCTGGTGGGACATTGCCCTCTGGACCACTGCTTTCAGCTCAGTGCCTGCAGGCACAGCACCCAGGGCTGTCCCCAAGACTCCTGCTCCCTGCTTCTCCAAGAGAGCTGGGAGGAGGCACTAAACAAAGAGGTCTGGACCCTGGAGTACCTTTCAGAAGCAGCCACAACCTTCAGCTTTCTGGAGGTGTCCTTGTCTCTTCCTCACCTCCACTCTGGGAAATTTAGGTGCCCCATGCTTTCACCAAGCACCTCAGCAGCACTCATCACTCTCTTCCCCCTCTCCCTCCTGGGTTGTGAGCCAGAAGCCAAGGAGGAATCTTTGCCATTTACCTCTGGAATTAAATTTTCCCCTTAATTGCAGATCTGCTAAGGCACACAGAACCTCACACCCAAGCAGGTGGTTTGCAGGCTGCCACTTCTGCCCTGGAGATGCAACCTGAGGTGTCCCTGAAAGTGTAAAGAGCTGGAGATGGTGCAAAAAGTTTGAGAAGGAGATGACGTGGCAAGAAGAAGGGTCCAGGCTCTGTTCAGTGGTGTCCTGTGACAGGACAAAGGACAGTGGACACAAACTGGAACCCAGGAGGTTCCGCCTCAGCATGAGGAGAAACTTGTTTGGTGTGAGGCTGCTGGAGCCTGGAGCAGGCTGCCCAGAGAGGTTGTGGAGTCTCCTCCTCTGGAGACTTTCCAAGCCCACCTGGCTGTGTTCCTGTGTGCCCTGCCCTGGGTGCCCTGCTCTGGCAGGGGGTTGGACCTGATGTCTGAGAACTGTTTGGGATAGAAAAGGTAGATTCAGAGATGGCACTGGATTGGAAGGGACCCTCAGAAGTCACCTTGTCCAACCCCCATGCAGGCAGCAGGGACACCTCCAACTGAATCAGACCTCTCAGCTCATCCAGTCCAACATCAACCCAACCCCACCATGGCCACCAAACCATGGCCCAAGTGCCATGGCCACAGGTTCTTTGAACACCTCCAGGCATGGGGACTCCACCACCTCCCTGGGCAGCCTCTGCCAAGCCCTGACCACTCTTCCAGCAAAGAATTTTTTCCTCCTCTCCAACCTAACCCTCCCCTGGCACAATTTCAGGCCAGTTCCTCTCCTTCTATCACCTGAGACTAGGGAGCAGAGCCCAACCCCCACCTGACTGCAGCCTCCTGTCAGGAGCTGTAGAGAGCAATGAGGTCTCCCTCAGCCTCCTCTGCTCCACACTGAACACCCCCAGCTCCCTCAGCTGCTCCTCCCCAGCCCTGTTCTCCAGACCCCTCCCCAGCTTGGTTGCCCTTCTCTGGACCCTCAGTGCCTTTGAGCAGGGCTGCTCCTTACCTGCTGCCACAAGCAGAGTGATGGGGCAGAAGATGCTACTGCACAAGAGGGCTTTGGATAAGCTGAGTTTAGCTCAGTCCTCCCTTTTTTAGAGTTCAGTGTTGGCTTCAGCCTTCCACCTGCCCAGTCAGTGCAGAGCCTTCCCCAGCTGGCAAACCTCTGTTGCTCCCCACCAGGAAAGTGATGCTCTTGCTGCAGCTGCACAGCAGGAAGGGCTCAAACCAACCCTGCTGGCTTTAACAGCAGGCAAGGTCACAGGTTCCAGCCCTGCTGGCCAGCAAATGCCAGGCTGAGGATCATCTCCCCTAACAAAAGCTGCTCAGCTCGTGGGTGAGTGAGGAGCAGAGGACAAAGGGATGGGTTTAGAGCAGCCACCAGCACTCCAGAACTGTTGATACAGCACCTGGCATGGCAGAGGCCTGGGGATTTGAATGCGTTAAGGGATCTGAATGCAGTGAGCTGGAAGGGTTCTCTGAGCTCTGTTTGTTTAAGGAGAGCTCCAGCCAAGGGCCACTTGAAAACAAACCCAAAGGCTCTGCAAGCTCCAGCCGAGCACTTTGCTGTCACCTCCTGAGCTCTCCCCCACTGCACAGAATGACAGAGTGCCACCTGGGAAGGGACCCCAGGGATCATCTGCTCCAACCTGTCTGGGTGATGGTGCAGTTGCCAGGAGCTGGCCCAGCACCCTGCCAGGCTGAGTCTCCACACTGCTCACTGCAGGGCATCCACTGCTGCCCTTGGGAGATGATTCCAGTGTCCAGCTGTGCCCATAGGAAACATTTCCTTCTGCAGCCCAATGGGAATGTCCCCAGCAGTAACTTGTCCCCACCAGCCCTTGTCTGCCCCATGGACTCCTTGTCACAAGGGAGTCTCCATCCTCCTCTAGCCACCCTTTGAGTCCTGCTCCATGGTGCTAAGGTCTGCCCTGAGCCTTCTCTTCTCCAGGCTGATCAAACCCAGCTCTCAGCCTCTCCTCACCTGGCAGAGAGCTTTCAGGCCTCTGATCACTCTCCTGGCTCTTCCCTGGACACTTCCCAGCCTCTCCACACCTTTTTCAAAGAGCCGGGACCAGAAGTGCAGGCAGAGCTCCAGGTGTGGCCTGGCTCTGATGAGCAGAGTAGGACAATGACTTCTTTATCTCTGCTGGTGGCTCTCTTGGCTGCTGCAGCACAGCCGGAAAGGTTGCACCTGATGGTCCCTGGGGTCCCTCCCAACCTGGCATTCTGTCATTCTATGATCCTGTGACACTCTTCACCCATGAGCTTCTTGACCCCCAGGTCCCTTTAAAGGCACGGGGCTGCTCTCCAGCCAGGTGGATCCCAGGCTGAGCTGCACTCCTGGGTTCTGCACTCCCTGCACTTGTCCCTGTTGAACTTCCTGAGATTCTCCTGCAGCCTGTCCAGGTCTTCCTGGAGGGTTGCTCTCCCTTCTGGAGTGTCAACCTCTCCACTCATTTAAAGATGGTGAAATGTCCTGGGCAGGGAGCTCCTGGGCAGAGCCAGGCTCCAGGTAGGAAAATAGCTGCTGCAGTCCTGCAGCCTGAGACGAGGAAACACAGAGGCTGGGAAGAGAGTGCCAGTGGTGCTACAGGATAGTTAGCACCCAAGTCCAGAACATGACACACCTCAGAGAGAGGGGAAGGAGAGTAAGGAAGGACCTAAGACTTTGCTCTTGGGACCCAGCAGAATCACAGAACTGTCAGGGCTGGAAGGGACCTCAAGGCTCAGCCAGTCCCAACCCCCTGCCATGGGCAGGGACACCTCACACCACAGCAGGTTGCTCACAGCCACATCCAGCCTGGCTGCAAAACCCTCCAGGGATGAGGCTTCCACCACCTCCCTGGGCAACCTCTGCCAGTCTCTCACCACCCTCATGGGGAACAACTTCTTCCTCATAGCCAATCTCAATCTCCCCACTTCTGGTTTTGCTCCATTCCCCCCAGTCCTATCACTCCCTGACACCCTCAAAATTCCCTCCCCAGCTTTCTTGGAGCCCCCTTCAGATCCTGCAAGGCCACCAGAAGGTCTCCTGGGAGCCTTCTCTTCTCCAGACTGAACAACCCCAACTCTCTCAGTCTGTCCTCATAGCAGAGCAGCTCCAGCCCTCTGCTCATCCTCATGGCCCTTCTCTGGACACCTTCCAGCACCTCCAGATCCCTCTTGTAACAGAGGCTCCAGAACTGGATGCAGTACTCCAGGTGTGGTCTGAGCAGAGCTGAGCAGAGGGGCAGAATCCCCTCCCTGGCCCTGCTGGCCACACTTCTCCTGCTGCAGCCCAGGCTCTGCTTGGCTCTCTGGGCTGCAAGTGCTCACTGCTGGCTCCTGGGGAGCTTCTCCTCCACCAGCACCCCCAAGGCTGCTCTCAAGCCCATGAAAGGGGCCTGCAAGAAACCCAGGAAGGGACTTTGGACAAGGGCTGGGAGTGCCAGGGTGAGGGACAATGGTTTTGAGCTGGGAGAGGGGAGACTGAGAGTGGAGAGGAGGAAGAAATTGTTGAGAGTGAGGGTGGGGAGAGACTGGCACAGGCTGCCCAGGGAGGCTGTGGCTGCCTCCTGCCTGGAGGTGTTCAGGACCAGGCTGGATGAGGCCCTGAGCAAGCTGTGCTGGTGGGAGGTGTCCCTGCCCATGGCAGGAGGTTGGGGCTGGTTGAGCTTTGAGCTCCCTTCCAACCCAACCCATTCTGTGAAGTGAGAGCTGTGTGAGTGCTGAGCTGTGTGGTGCTGATTCCTTCCTGGAGTGCTGTGAGCACAGCCAGCCATGGATTGCTGCCCCATTACCCACACCCCAGGGCATCCCCTCCATGCTCATTCCAATGAGCAAGCAAATTAGCTGCAGAGCAGCACACACGCTGCAGCCTGGGCACCACCACGGTGCCAGGCACTGAGGCAGCACAAACAGCCCCAAGCTGCCCCTGCCACATGCAGGCAGAGCAGATACCTCCTCAGCCCAGCCTCTCCCTTCCCCCAGTGACCAAGCAGCCAGGCTGGGGGTGCCTCAATGCAAACCTGGCCAGCTCTGGCTCTGTCTGCTCCTCACAGCCTCAGCCACTGGCACAGTGGAGCTCTTTTTGTGCCCTGCCTCGCCACACACCATGACCACCACAGAGACTCCACCTGTGCCACCCAGCCAACATTTGCAGCTCCAGATCTGATCCAAGGACACAGGACTGGACTCAACCTTTGGTTCTTGCCTTTTCACTTGAAAGAGAAGTGGTTGTCAAAGAACATCAGCCCAGGCTGGGCATTGAAGGGAGCACAGGGTCTCACCACCTGCCATGTGTGCCACCAGCAGCTGGGGTGGAGACGCAGGCACCCAACACCTTCACAAGCCAAAAGAGGAGAGCAGAAGGAGCAGGTGAAGCTCACCCACCCTTCTCTGCCCACACTCATCATCTTTAGTGCCACTGCTCTGCCCTGTGGCTGTGGGGTGCCCCCCTCCACCTCCAGATCTTGGATTCATTGAACTGTTTCAGTTGGAAGAGACCTCCAAGTTCATCCAGTCCAACCAGCAACCCAACCCCACCATGGTCATCAAACCACCTCCCCAGGTGCCATGGCCACAGCTTTCTGGAACATCTCCAGGGATGGGGACTCCACCACCTCCCTGGGCAGCCTCTGCCAATCCCTGACCACTCTTCCAGCAAAGAAATTTTTCCTCCTCTCCAACCTAACCCTCCCCTGGCACAATTTCAGGCCAGTTCCTCTCCTTCTACCCCTTGATATTGGGGAGCAGAGCCCAACCCCCACCTGACTGCAGCCTCCTGTCAGGGAGCTGTACAGAGATGCCACTGCTCTGCCCACAACCCAACCCTGGGGGACCCACAGCTCAGCTCCTCCTTGTCCTGCTCTCCCTCTGCCAGGCTGCCAGAGCCACTGCTGGCATCTGCTGCAGATTCCCAGCCCACCAGCTCCCCCAGTCCTGCCAGCAGCCCCCTGTCAGAGGCCAGCCCTTGGTTTCTGCCTTCTGCCAGCCCTCCCAGCAGGCACAGCCTGTCAGACATGGCAAGCACAGTCAGGCTGCCATCCTGACCAAGATCCTCAGTCACCCTTAGCTGGCAGTGTGGCTGAAGGTAGGGATCCAGTCCCCCCCAGCCCCACTCTGCTGCCAGCACAAACATTTGTGCAGAGCAGTCAGGCAGGGCCAAGACAGAGCTGGAAGCCAGCACATGCTGGAGCTGGCACTGAGGGCAAACATTCCAACTACAACCTTGATGTGAAAACAGCCAGCAGAAGGGAAGAGAGGACTCCCTGCCACGGGTTACACAGCATCACAGCATGGCAGGGGGTGGAAGGGACCTCCAGATATCCATTCCAGCCCCCCTGCCAAGGCAGGGCACACAGGAACACAGCCAGGTGGGGCTGGATGCTCTCCAGAGCAGGAGACTCCACAACCTCTCTGGGCAGCCTGCTCCTGGCCTCCAGCAGCCTCACACCAAACAACTTTCTCCTCATGTTGAGGTCCTGGGTTCCAATTTGTGTCCCACTGCCTCCTGTCCTGTCCCTGGGCACCACTGAGCAGAGCCTGGCGCCTTCCTGACCCCCACTCCTCATAGACATTGCTCAGACCCCTCTCAGCCTTCTCCTCTCCAGGCTCACCAGCCCCAGGGCTCAGCCTTTCCTCCTCACACAATGTTCCAGGCCCTTCAGCATCCTCAGAGCCTCCCCTGGACTCTCTCCAGCAGATCCCTGTCCCTCTTGATCTGGGGAGCCCAGAACTGGCGACAATACTCCAGGTGTGGTCTAACTTAGAGCTGAGTAGAGGGGAAGGAGACTCTCCCTTGAGCTGCTGGCCACACTCCTCTTGATGCACCCCAGGAGAACATTTGCCTTCTGGGCTGCCCCATGGATAACTTATTGTGCACCAGGACTCCAAGAAGCCTTCTCTGTGGAGCTATTTCCACTTGTCAAGGGAGGACACAAACTCTGTGGCCACAGCCAGAGATGCCAACATGAAGAAGCAGGGCTCAGAGGATGAGAGGAGGGAGCAAAATCATGCAGCATCCACTGTGTGGAGAGGACACAGCCAGGAGAAGCTTCACAGCCAGAGAAGGTGGAGGGAACAATCAGCATCTCGTACCTGCTGGGAAAGGAAAAGCCTCTGGGCTCAGCACACCACCTTCTCTCCCAGCACAACCAACCAGGTTCTGCTGGGGACTGTAGCAAACCTTCATGGCAGCAGCAAGGTCTGAGGGGTGAAAATGAACTGCAGATAGTTCCTGGGAGAAGCTCTCTGGATGTGTGCTGGGCACAGAGCACAGAAGGGAGTCAGCACCAGGACATCTCTCATGGGAGGAAGCTGTTGACTTGGCTCCTGCCTGCTCAGGATGTTTTGGGATAAAGGGGATAGAATCAAAGAACCATTCTGGTTGGCAAAGCTCTCTCAGCTCACCTACTCCAACCCTTCTCTAACCCTGCCAAGGCTGGGGCCAAACCCTGGCCCTCAGCACCACAGCTCTGCCTCTTGGAAACACCTCCAGGGATGGGCATCCAACCACCTCCCTGGGCAGCCTGTGCCAGGCTTGGAGAAGCCTTTCTGGGAAGAAGTTTCTTCCAATGCCCAACCTATACCTCCCCTGGGGCAACTTGAGGCCATGTCCTCTTATCCTGTCCCTTTGCAACTTGAATCCCCACCTGGCTCCAACCTCCCATCAAGGAGCTGTAGAGAGCAATGAGGTCTCCCTCACCCTCCTCTTCTCCACACTAAACACCCCCAGGTCTCTCAGCTGCTCCTCCCCAAGCCTGTCCTCCAGACCCTTCCCAAGTTTGGTTGCCCTTCTCTGGCCCTGCTCCATGGAGGGCATCAGAGGCAGTTTCACCTCTGGAGCTCCCTGACCCTTAGGCTCTCAATAGCAACAACTGCCAGGAATTCCCTTGCAGCCCCAGGCAGGCCAACAAGACACAGCAGCTCTCCAGGCTGCCACAGACTGTCCCCTCCCAGGCCCTGCAGCAGGGCAGTGTGGTCCCCTGGCCCCATTCTGCCCCAGGCAGAAGCCCTGGAGCTGCAGATGCAAACTCACCCTGGCTGAGGTCAGCAGCTGACTGTGCTGGGCTGGGAGAGCACCGAGCCCAGGGCAGGTCCCCACTTGCCTCCAGGGAAAAAAGGCCAAAGTCCCAGTGGGGAGGTGTCATGGCACATGCCTGCACCATTGGCTGCTCACACCCCCATGGGCACAGGCTGGGTGGCACTGTGCCCACCAGGCTTGAGAGGGCTGGAGCTGCTCTGCTCTGGAGACAGACTGAGAGACTTGGGGTTGTGCAGGCTGGAGAGGAGAAGGCTCCCAGGAGACCTTCCTGTGGCCTTCCAGGATCTGAAGGGGGCTCCAAGAAAGCTGGGGAGGGACTTTTGAGGGGGTCAGGGAGTGATAGAACTGGGGGGGATGGAGCAAAACTAGAAGTGGGGAGATTGAGATTGGCTGTTAGGAAGAAGTTGTTCCCCAGGGAGGTGGTGGAAGCCTCATCCCTGGAGGTTTTTGCAGCCAGGCTGGATGTGGCTGTGAGCAACCTGCTGTGGTGTGAGGTGTCCCTGCCCATGGCAGGGGGTTGGCACTGGCTGAGCCTTGAGGTCCCTTCCAGCCCTGACAGTTCTGTGATTCTATGATTCTATGATTGCTTGCTGGGAGGCCTTGTGATGACAGAGGAGCATCTCATAACATCTCCCTCAGGAACCAAGACACAGGCAAGCTCCTGTCTTGTCCTGTCACTGGGAGCCAGTGAAAAGAGTGAAGACAAACACCTTCTGCCACCTCTGTGAGAGCTAAGGCTTGGAGAGAAGTCTCCAAAAGAGCTTCTCCAGCACCTGCTGAGGTCAGTGCCAGAGCTGTTTGCTCTGTTGCTGAGCAGGGGGAGTCCCTGGAGGCCTCTCCTTGCACCAACATCATCTCTCTTCCAGGTGAATCTCCAGCCCCTCAGCTCTACTCCAGCAGAGCTCAGGAACCAAGAGTCCAGCTGATTAGGTCCTACCACCAGCCCAAGCTCCAGTTACCAGAGCACAGCCCTCACCAGCCAGGCACAAAGGTTTGCAACCACCAACTGCTCCAGGTCAAGGCATCTGCATTCAGGCCAGACAGAAGGACTTGAGGGGCAGGTGTGTGCTGCTCTGGAACGAGCCCCAGGTATGCCCTGCAGCTCTGCTGCCTTGGGAAGCTGCCTGGCATCCAGAGCTGGAAAGCAGATGCTCATCTTGGGGCTACCTGAAGTACCTGAAGGAGGCTCCAGGAGAGCTGGGAAGGGACTTTGGACAAGGGCTGGCAGTGCCAGGGTGAGGGACAATGGCTTTGAGGTGGGAGAGGGGAGATTGAGAGTGGAGATGAGGAAGAAATTGTTGAGAGTGAGGGTGGGGAGAGACTGGCACAGGTTGCCCAGGGAGGTGCTGAAGGCTGGGCTTTGCTCCAGGCTTGGGTCTCCCTGCCCTGGTTTCCCCCTCCACTTCTAAAGCTTCCCACTCTGAAATCTGCTTAAGGCATAGGCAGCATTTCTGTCTTTTCATGTTAATATTGGGATTTGTTCTGATGGGGAGAGCTTAGAGCAGTCTTCCGGTAGCTGAAGGGGGCTACAAGAAAACTGAGGGGGAGCTTTTGTAGTGATAGGGTGAAGGCCAATGGCTTTGAGCTGGAAGAGAGGAGACTGAGACTGGAGATGAGGAAGAAACTGTTGAGATGGAGGCTGGGGAGAGACTGGCACAGGCTGGCCAGGGAGGCTGTGGATGTCCCCTCCCTGGAGGTGTTCCAGGCCAGGCTGGATGAGGCCCTGAGCAAGCTGTGCTGGTGGGAGGTGTCCCTGCCCATGGCAGGGGTTGGAGCTAGATCAGCTTTGAGCTCCCTTCCAACCCAACCCATTCTGTGAGTCTGAGAGTCTATAAGCTGGGCTTGGCTATCAGCACTGCAGCACACCAAGAGGCCCCAGACCTTGGACTTGTTATTTCAGAGGTTGCAAAGAGCTTCAGGCAAGGACAGTGCCTTGTCCTGGAGGGTTTGCAGCTGAACTGCAAGACAGGGTAAGCAAGGACAGCCACCAGGAGTGACTCACCCAGAGCTCACATGGCAAGGCTCTGGGCCAGCCAAGCTGCAGGAACCAGGAGGAAGTTTTCAGCAGGACAAACGAGCTTGTAGTCACCTCACTGGAGACATGCAGCAGAGTCCTGCTCCATGGGAGGGCAGCACATGAGAGCATTCTCCCAAGGCAGCAGCTCAAAGGTGGGAAGGACAACAGCTCTGAAAGTGACCATTGAGGAGAGCAAAGGAAACCGAGAGGGAGCTGGTGGTGCTCTGCCCAACCCACCCTGCCCCCTCTCCAAGTCCTCAAAGAGGCAACTGGGTCTAGGGGATGAGTCTCAAGAGCCCTGGTCCCTCTGCTGAGACAAAGGCACACCAAGCACACTGCAGCCTCGCTTCCCCCCTCAGGGGTCAGCACTGGCACCAGGTCTGTGCAATCCATTCATCAACCACCTGGATGAGGGCAGAGAGGGCACTGTCAGAACTCTGCTGATGACACCAAACTGGGGGGAATGTCTGAGAGACTGGGAGGTTGTGCTGCCATTCAGTGAGACTTAGGCTGAGAGCAGGGAGCAATGGAATGAAGTTCAACAAGGGCAAGGGAAGAGTCTTGCACCTGGGAGAGGACAACTCCATGGAGTTGGAGAGAGGTTGGGACTGAGCTGCTGGAGAGCAGGGAAGGGGAAAAGGCCCTGGGGGTGCTGGTGGATGGGAGGTTGCCCATGAGCCAGCAATGTGCTCTGGTGGCCAAGAAGGCCAAGGGCAGCCTGGGGTGCAGTAGAAGGGCTGTGGGGAGTAGGTCCAGAGAGGTTCTCCTGCCTCTCTGCTCTGCCCTGCTGAGGCCACATCTGGAATATTGTGTCCAGTTCTGGGCCCCTCAGTTCAGGAAGGACCTCAGGGAACTGCTTGAGAGAGGCCAGCACAGAGCCACAAAAAGGATTCAGGGAGTGGAAGATC
>VXBD01003382.1:0-27214 GCA_013399975.1 Indicator maculatus
CAGCTCCAGGTCCTTCTTGAGTTGAGGACACCAGAACTGGACACACACTCATGTTAACTCAGAGACCAGAAGTAGAAAGCTACAAAGCCAAGGTCATGAGAAATCCCAAACACATCCTCTGGGTCTGCAACACTCCAACTTTGTCCAAATTCTTCCAGGCTGAGGCAGCAGCACCATGCAGAGAAGGTACAGGAACCCCAGAGGACTTGATTCACCCTTCCCAGTGAGCAGAGGAAGCTTTCTTCTGTGTCCTGTTCTGGAGCCTCTGTTCCAGGAAGGATCTGGAGATGCTGGAAGTGTCCAGAGAAGGGCCAGGAGGATGAGCAGAGAGCTGGAGCTGCTCTGCTATGGAAACAGACTGAGAGAGTTGGGGTTGTGCAGTCTGGAGANTGACATCCTTCCAGCCCTGACAGTTCTGTGATTCTTCTCCAGAATGAACTGATTGTGAAACAGCAACGACTGAAAAACCTTCATGTGCAAGAAATGGCTGCAGAGAGCTGAGACAAACAAGCAGCCAGCTCAGAACTGCTGCAATTGGCATCTGAGGGCAGATAGTGGCATGATTACAGGCTTCTGGCTTCAGATAGCATCTTTGTGTAAGGGTGTGACCAGAAGCTTCTCCTAATGAAGACTGTGAATCAAAACATTGCAAATTAATGAGGAGAAGCAAGGCTGTGGAAACTCTGCCAGCTGAGGCAGCACTTGGATGGGAAAGGAAAAAAAAAAAATAATCATTCATCTGCCCGGCAGCATCTGAAAGCAGATGGGAAAGGAACTGAGAGGGACTGAGGGTGGTGTGGCAGGAGGAGGAACAAAGGGACAGGCCCAGAGTGTTGCAAGGGCTCTCTGGAGATCACTCAGCACTCCTCTGCTGCTCTGGCAGGGCTCCAGCAGGCTGGGAGGGGATGTGGCCCCCTTGGAGTATCTCCTGCTGGAGACTCCACTCCCCCTCTGGGGAACCTGTTCCAATATACCTGGAATATTTACAGTGCATGCCTGGAATACTGTGTCCAGTTCTGGGCTCTCCAAGAGGGACAGGGAGCTACAGGGGAGAGGCCAGTGGAGGCTATGAGGATGCTGAAGGGACTGGAATCTGGTGAGGAAAGGCTGAGAGCCCTGGGGCTGGTTAGTCTGGAGGGGAGAAGGCTGAGAGGGATCAGATCAATGTCTGTAAATGTCTGGGGAGAGGGGAGCAAGATGAAGGTGCCCAGTAACAGGACAAGGTACAAGGGGTACAAGCTGGAACCCAGGAGGGTCCACACCAACATGAGAAGAAACTTCTTTGGGGTGAGGGTGCTGGAGGCCTGGAGCAGGCTGCCCAGAGAGGTTGTGGAGTCTCCTTCTGTGGAGACTTTCCACACCCACCTGGATGTGTTCTGTGTGAGCTGCCCTGGGTGCCCCTGCTCTGGCAGGGGCTGGACTGGGTGACCTCCAGAGGTCCCTTCCATCCCTCACCATTCTTTCATTCTCTGACTTGATCACCTGTACAGTAAAGAAAATATTCTCTTGTGCTCTGATGGAGCATGACACATTTGGGCTGCAGAGGGACTGTTCCCAAAGGCCTGCAGGGACAGGACCAGGGGCAGTGGCTTCAGACTAGAGCAGAGCAGATTGAGATGGGATGTGAGGAAGGAGTTCTCTACCATGAGGGTCCTGGAACACTGCAACAGGTTGCCCAGGGAGGTGGTTGAGGCTCCATCTCTGGAGATATTCAAGGTGAGGGCAACCTGATCTAGTGGAGGATGTCCCTGCTGAGTGCAGGGGGTTGGACTGGATGAGCTTTGGAGCTCCCTTCCAGCCCAAACCATTCTCTGATTCTGTGATTTCTGTCTGTGTCGCTGCCCTGGGTCCTGGCACCATGCAGAAGAGTTTGGTTCCTTCATCTTCCAGTTCATGTCTTGTACTGAGTAGCCCAGAACTGGCCAGCCTGAGCCAGAGCAGAGCACAGGAGCTGATCTCCCCACTGCATGCTGCAGATGAGTCCAGGTCACCACCTGGCAGTGCCTGCCTGGAGCAGTGCTGCCTCCAGCCATGTCCTGCAGACCAGCAAGGAGGAAAAGTGCAGCACTTGTGCTTTGGCAGTGACCTGCAAGCACCTTGGTGCCACATCTGCAGAGGCAAGCAAGGCAGCTGTGCCCTCAGGAAGGTGCAAAATAAGACTGATGGAATTCACAGCAACCACCTTGTTTACAAGGAAGAGAGCTGGATTCCAATTCTGCATCATCACCAAATTCTTATTTAAAGAATTCATCATCTTGGCTTTCTAGGAACACTTCCAATTCAGGCCAGCATTGAGGGCTCTGAAGCACTGCAGCTTCTTGAAGCTTTCCCAAAATCACAGAATGGGTTGGGCTGGAAGGGACCTCAAAGCTCATCCAGTTCCATCCCCCTGCCATGGGCAGGGACACCTCCCCCAGCCCAGCTTGCTCAGAGCCACATCCAGCCTGGCCTTGAACACCTCCAGGGAGGGGACAGCCACAGCCTCTCTGGGCAGCCTGTGCCAGTGTCTCATCACCCTCACACCAAAGAACTTCTTCCTCAGATCCAGCCTGAGTGCCCAGGTAGCACAGAGGACCTGAAGGACCCTCCCAGCCTGCAGAGTGATTCCATTCCCTTGTGCAGCCAGTGTGCAAAACAAGGCTGAGAGGAACCTTTCTTGTTCTGCCTTTCCTCCCCTCCTTCCAAACTGCAAAGCACTGCAGGTTCTGACTGAGCTCTTTCAACCCAGCACCTCTCCTCTGAGCAGCCAGGCAGAGTGATTTCTGAATCCAGGGAAAACCACTTTGAAGAGTATCCAGAACCCTGCCAGGGGACTTACCCTGCAGCCTGGACAGTGCCTGGCACTGTGGCAAACCTCAGCTGTCCACCAGCAGACCACTGGGTGCAGACCACACCAGCTGCAGACCAGGGCTGCTGTGAAACTCAGAGCTGATGAGCCCTGCAGGATCTCCACCCAGCTCTGCCTTTGCCATAAGCCCCACAACTGTCTCTGCTGGGGGTGATGTGCAAAACACCCCCAGTGCCTCTGACCAGAAAGTCTCTGACTGATGTCTGGGAAGGAACTTCTTGTGCCAGCCCTGCAGGATGGTATCTCAGAGGCTGCAAAAAGCAGCAGCAAAAGCAGGGCTGGGAGCAGAAGGAGTAGAGGAGGAGAAATTTTGGAAGAGTCTGCAGCAGGCTTCAGAGGAATCACAAAATGCCAGGGGTTGGAAGGGACCTCTGAGGAGCACTGAGTCCAACCTCCTGCCAGAGCAGGGGCACCCAGGGCAGCTCACACAGCAACACATCCAGGTGGGTTTGGGAAGTCTCCACAGAAGGAGACTCCACAACCTCTCTGGGCAGCCTGCTCCAGGCCTCCAGCACCAAAGAAATTTCTCCTCATGTTGAGGTGGAACCTCCTGGGTTCCAGCTTATTGCTGTTGTTCCTTGTCCTGTCACTGGGCACCACCAAACAGAGCCTGGCACCTTCAGCAGCAGCTACAAAAGCCTCTCCATGGCACTGCCAAGGAAATGACTCTGAACCAGGCTGTGGTGGCTGTGTGGTGCTGATCCTGACCTCGGGAGGCCCAGCTCAGGCTAATGCATCTTCTCCAGGCTTGGTCAGGTGCAACACCTCAGCTCTTTACCTCCCAGGACAAAGCAGACAGCTGTGCTTGGGCAGTCTGAACACCATTTCTGCTGCACTCAGCCCAGAACCAGCAGGCAAGGTGCAGGAGACCCCAGAGCAGCAACTCTGCCTTCTGGAACACAAGCAGAGACCTCCTCTAGGACCTCCTGAAGTGAAGGGAGTCACATTGCTTACGGTGAGACCTTGAGGGTAAGGTTTGTGTTCTGTGTTCAGACACTTCTATAGGCAGGGCACAGATGCACAGAATCCCAGAATGGGTTGGGGTTGGAAGGGACCTTCAAGATCATCCAGCTCCAACCCCCAGCCATGGGCAGGGACACCTCACACTGGATCAGCTTGCTCAGGGCCTCATCCAGCCTGGCCTGGAACACCTCCAGGGAGGGGACAGCCACAACCTCCCTGGGCAACCTGTGCCAGTCTCTCCCCACCCTCACTCTCAACAATTTCTTCCTCCTCTCCACTCTCAATCTCCCCTCTCCCAGCTCAAAGCCATTCTTCCTCATGCTGGCACTCCCAGCCCTTGTCCAAACCCCTCCCCAGCTCCAAACCCCTCCTGGAGCTCCTTCAGGCACTGGAAGGTTGCTCTAAGGTCTCCCTGTAGCCTTCTCTTCTCCAGGCTGAACAGCCCCAACTCTGCCAGCCTGTGCCCATAGGGGAAGTTCTCTGTGGCCTCCTCTGGACCTGCTCTAGCAGCTCCATGACCCTCTCCTGCTGGGGACACCAGAACTGGGGGCAGTGCTGCACAGCAAAGAAAGAAAGAGCTGAAAGATGCAGCCCAGCAGACTGTGTGCTGGAGTTTGTGTGGATCCACTCAGCCATGCCCAGGGCACAGAGCCAGAGCCAGCTCTGGAGCCCAAGTGGCAGCACCCCCTGGGAGCCCCAGCAGCCACTCACCTCTCAAAGGCACAGCGGAGGACGACCAAGAGCAAGGCAAAGGGGATGCTGAGCAGCAGATCCCGGGGCTGAGGGTATTGGATGTCCTCAGACTCCTGCATGTCCTCCCAGGTGATGCCTGGAGGCAGCCAGAACTCATGCTGCCACAGCCAGTGGTACAGGGAGCGTGCCATCCTGGAAGGAAGGGAGAGAGGAGAAACTGAGGCCTGGCGGGCAGCCAGCAGACCTGTCAGCACAAGGCAGGGCAGCAGGGCAGGCTTCCAGCCTTGCTGAGGTTGCAGCTGGCTGTGAAAGCAGCAGAGGTGTGGAACACATCAGCACCCAAGGGACTGATAACCTGCTACAGATTGATGTCAGGAGCTTGGTGACTCCTGGCAAGGAACCAAACCAGGGCTAAAAGGCAGCTGAGTGCCTCAGGACTCAAGAGAACATGAAGTGATGTTCTCAGCAAGGTGGAGCAGAAAGCTTCAGCCTTAATACTTTGATACTTCTCAGGTTCCATCATCAGAAGGACACAGAGCTGCTGGAGAGAGCCCAGAGGAGGTCACAAAGATGATGCCAGGGCTGGAGCAGCTCTGCTGTGAGGCCAGGCTGAGGGAGCTGGGGGTGTGCAGCCTGCAGAGGAGAAGGCTCCAGGGGCACCTCAGAGCTGCCTGCCAGGAGCTGAAGGGATCCTGCAGGAAGGCTGCAGAGAGACTTCTCCTGAGGGTGTCTGAGCCAGGCCAAGGGGGAATGGTTTGGAGCTGAGGCAGAGCAGGGTTAGAGTGGAGCTGAGGAAGAAGTTCTTCAGTGTGAGGGTGGTGAGACTCTGGCACAGGCTGCCCAGGGAGGCTGTGGATAACTCCTGCCTGGGGGTGTTCAAGGCCAGGCTGGGTGAGGCTGGTAGAAGGTTCCCTGCCCATGGCAGGGGGCTGGAACTGGATGATCTTTAAGGTCCCTTCCAACCTAACCCATCCATGCTGAATGACTCCAGCTCCCTCAGCCTGGCCTCACAGCAGAGCTGCTCCAGCCCAAACAATATCCCAAACACAAGCTCTGACAGAAGCCAGGGGCTCTGCAGGTGCACAGAAGGAAAAGGGAAGCCTTGGGAATGAGCTGCCCATGAGGAAAAGCAGAGCAGCAGCTGGGAGATGCCATCTCAGGGAACAAAAGGCAAAGCATCTCAGGTAAGTGTGTGAGCAGCACGAAGCTCCTCAGCAGCAGAAGCCCAAAGCCTGCCACATTTTCTGTCAGGAGGCTGCCTAACAACTCCCAAATGAATCACAGAGCTGCCTGTGAAGGCACCTCCAGTGCAGCTCTTCCTGTGCCAGGCCACCTGAGCTGCCCTGCTGCAGTCTGAGGCTGGCAGCTGACTCACAGCTGTTCTGGATTGGCACTTTGGCATCTGGATCTGACTGCAGCAGGGAAGAACAGGACCCTGCTCCTTCCACTCTGACTCTCCTTTGTCCTGGAGCATGCCCAGCCCAGCATGGGAACAAAGCTGACTACAAGCCCTGTGTGGCTGAGACCAAGGGGAGGCAAACTCCCTGACCATTAAAGAGCACAAGGCAGGAAAGGCCTCTGCCAGCCACAGAGTGTGAGGAGCTGGAAGGGACCTCCAGAGCTCATCCAGTCCAGCCCCTTGCCACAGCAGGGTCACCCAGGGCAGGTCACACAGGAACACATCCAAATGGGGTTGGAATCTCTCCACAGAAGACTCCACAACCTCTCTGGGCAGCCTGCTCCAGGCCTCCAGCATCCTCACACTAAAGAAATTTCTCCTCCTGCCCAGATGCAACCTCCTGGGTTCCAGTTTGTGCCCTCTGCCCCTTGTCCTGTCACTGGGTACCACTGAGAAGAGCCTGGCTGCATCCTCCTGCCAGCACCCTGCAGATGCTGCTAGACATTGAGCAGATCCCTCTCAGCCTTCTCCTCTCCAGACTAAGCAGCCCCAGGGCTCTCAGCCTCTCCTCATCACACAGATGTTCCAGTGCCTTCATCATCCTCATAGCCTCCTTTGGACTCTCTCCAGGATCTCCCTGTCCCTCTTCAACTGGGGAGCCCAAAACTGGACACAGGACTCCAGCTGTGGTCTCACCAGGGCAGAGCAGAGGGGCAGGAGAACCTCTCCCTTGACCTGCTGGCCACAGTCTTATTAATGCACCCCAGGAGCCCCTTGGCCTTCTTGGCCACAAGGGCACATTGCTGTCCCATGCAGAACTTGCTGTCCACCAGGCCTCCAAGGTCCTTCTCCAGGGAGCTACCTCCTCCCTCACCTGCACTGCTGCAGGAGGCTGTTCCTCCCCAGGTGCAGGACCCTACCCTTACTCTTGTTGAAGCTCCCCAGGCTCCCCCTTGCCCAACCCTCAGGCCTGCCCAGGTCTTGCTGAGTGGCCACACACAAAGCCTTCTCCTCCCTGCATTCCCTGATTTCAGCCCTTGGTACCAAAACCCCCACCATAAAAATACCACCTAGGGACCAAGAGGCTAACAGAGCACAGAACTGCAGCAAAAGAAGTGGCAGTGAGGCTGAAATCCTCCTTCACCAGCAGCAAAAAGGGCATCCAGGTCTTCTGCCAGCTTCCCACTGGACATTAACCACACAGTGCCCTGGTGGCCAAGAAGGCCAATGGGCTCCTGGGCTGCATGAGGAAGAGTGTGGCCAGCAGGGCTAGGGAGGTTCTCCTCTGCCCTGCTCTGCTGAGACCACACCTGGAATACAGAGTCCAGTTCTGGGCTCCCCAGGTCAAGAGAGACAGAGACCTGCTAGAGAGAGCCCAACAGAGGCTGTGAGGATGATGAAGGACTGGAGCATCTCTGCTGTGAAGGTGGAACCTTAGCCTAGCTCCCAACTGCAGAGATTTTGAGTCAAAAACCAAAAGGGAAATCGATTACCCTTGGCCACAGAGCAGTAACAACTGAAGGGCACTAAGCACAAGGTCAGGGTCCTGCTCCTGGGGAGGGATCACAGCAGGCACCAGCACAGGTTAGAGGCTGCCCTGCTGGAGAGCAGCTCCATGGGGAAAGACCTTGGAGTGCTGGTGGGCAGCAAGGTCTGCATGGGACAGCAAAGTGCCCTGGTGGCCAAGAGAGCCAATGGGAGCCTGGGGGGCAGCAAGCAAAGTGTGGCCAGCAGGGCTGGGGAGGTTCTGCTCCCCCTCTGCTCTGCCCTGCCCTGCTGAGAGCACAGCTGCAATCCTGTGTCCAGTTCTGGGCTCCCCAGCTCCAGAGAGACAGAGACCTGCTGGAGAGAGTCCACCAGAGGCTATGAGGATGATGAAGGACTGGAACATCTCTGCTGTGAAGAGAGACTGAGAGCCCTGGGGCTGGTCAGTCTGGAGAGGAGAAGGCTGAGAGGGATCTGCTCAGTGCCAGTTCTGGGCCCCTCACTTCCAGAAGGGCACTGAGAGGCTGGAGCAGGTCCAGAGAAGGGCAAGGAAGCTGGGCAAGGGTCTGGAGAAGAGGGCTGGGGAGGAGCAGCTGAGGAAAGAGGAGTTCAGAGGAGACTTTGTTGCTTTCTGCAGCTCCCTGAGAGGGGGCTGCAGGGAGGTGGGGGTTGGGCTCTTCTGCTCAGGGGTAGAAGGAGAGGAACTGGCCTGAAATGGTGCCAGGGGAGGGTGAGGTTGAATGTTAGAAGAAACTTCTTCACTGAAAGGTTCTCCAAGACTGGAAGAGGCTCCCCATGGAGGGGGCTGAATCCCCATCCCCTGAGAGGTTTCAAAGCTGCAGAGGTGTGGTGCTGAGGGCCATGGCTTAGCCCCAGCCCTGGCAGAGTTAGAGGATGGTTGGGCTGGAGGAGCTCAGAGATCTCTTCCAAGCCAAACCATTCTGTGCTGGGACCAGTGGCAGATTCCCTGTGCTGAGGAAGGCCACAGCCTTGCTCTCACTGCTCTCCTCTGCTGACTCTGGAGAGCCAGGGTCACCTTCCTGCAGGCTTCCCTTATCTCTGCTGCTGTCTTTCTGCACCACAAGCACACAGAGAGGGTCCAGGATCAGCCACATCCTTATCTGCTGCACTTTCCAGAGGCCAAGGCAGGCAGCTGGGAAGCTGAAGACACCAATGTGCCCAGAGAGCCCTTGGAGCACCCACAGGAGCTGGGAGGGTCCTCTTCTTTCCACAGGTTCTTCAAGCCTCACAGAGCACCCTGCAGAATTGCAGCTTCAGAGGGCATTGCCTTGGAAGGGACCCTCCAAGAGCATCTTGTCCAACCCCTGCCATGGGCAGGGACACCTCCCACCAGCACAGCTTGCTCAGGGCCTCATCCAGCCTGGCCTGGAACACCTCCAGGGAGGGGACAGCCACAACCTCCCTGGGCAACCTGTGCCAGTCTCTCCCCACCCTCACTCTCAACAATTTCTTCCTCCTCTCCACTCTCAATCTCCCCTCTCCCAGCTCAAAGCCATTCTCCCTCATCCTGGCACTCCCAGCCCTTGTCCAAAGTCCCTCCCCAGCTCTCCTGGAGCCACTTCAGGTACTGGAAGGTTGCTCTGAGCTCTCCCTGGAGCCTTCTCTTCTCCAGGCTGAACAGCCCCAACTCTGCCAGCCTGACCCCACAGCAGAGCTTCTCCAGCCTCTTGGTGGCCTCCTCCAGACCCACTGCAACAGTTCCCTGTCCTTGTGACAGATGTGGTGCTGAGGACCAGAGTTGATGGAGTTAGATACTGGTTGGACTCCATGATCTCAAAGGTCTTTTCCAGCCTAAATGATTCTGTGATTCCATGCTGTGGGAGGTCAGGAACTGGTCCAACAAAGCTGCTGTAAGGGGGCACAGATTAAATGTCTCAAAGCACCCCTGGCCACTCTGCTTGGTTCAGTTGTGCCCTTCCTGATGGCTTTGTGGTTCCTGTGGTGCTTCTTCTGAGCCCTCAGCTACCAAGGGCTCTGCAGCCTGGCTGCTCTGAGCTGCCCCAAGAAAAGCAGGACTCAAAATCTTAGCAGCATATAATTGTTTAGGTTGGAAAAGCCCTCCCAGACCATCAACACCACCAACCCAACCCCAACATGGCCACACAGTTCTGGAACACCTCCAGGCATGGGGACTCCACCACCTCCCTGGGCAGCCTGTGCCAAGCCCTGACCCATCTGACAGCAAAGAAATTTTGCCTCACCTCCAACCTAACCCTCCCCTGGCACAATTTCAGGACATTTCCTCTTGTCCTAGCACCTGATCCTAGGGAGCAGAGCCCAACCCCCCCCTCCCTGCAGCCTCCTCTCAGGGAGCTGGGGAGGGCAATGAGGTCTCCCTCAGCCTCCTCTTCTCCAGACTGAACCCCCCCAAGCTGCTGTGTGACCTGCAGCACCTGCACACCACAGCAGAGAGCAGCACTGCAGGGCTCCCAGAGCAGGAACCACCACTACAGCCAAGGCCCTCCAGGACAAATTCATGGAGAGTTTCCCTTTCAAGGCAGTTTGGGCAGAAGCCTGGGATGGAGCTGGGAAGGTTACTCCTGGCCTCCCAGCTCAGAGCCAAGCAGGTTCACCCAGAAACCAAACTGCTGCTTACACTCTCGAGGAGCTGCTCTGCTGCTTGGCTTGCAGAGTCCATTCCTGAGGTGAGGATCAATGTCTGGCCACAGGAACACCTCAGGGAATTCAGAGGAAAATCCAGGACAGCAGGTTGGTGGAGGAGGAGAGAGAAGACTCCCAGGTGTCTGCAGTCACCCACAGGAGAAGAGTCAGAATGGTAGGGGCTGGAGGGGACCTCCAGAGATCTGCCAGAGCAGGGGCAGCCAGGGCAGGACAGAGGAACACTTCAGGTGTTGCAGTGTTCCAGCAGCCTCATGGTGCAGAACTCCTTCCTCACATCCAATCTAAATCTGCTCTGCTCTACTTTGAAGCCATTGCCTCCTGTCCTGTCCCTGCAGGCCTTTGGGAACAGTCCCTCTGCAGCCTTCTTGTAGCCCCAGGTGTGTGATGCTCCACCAGAGCACTTCCTTTACTGGGCAGGTGGTCAGAGCCCCAGGGAATGCTGATGGCTGGAAGGGACCTCCAGAGCTCATCCACTCCAACCTCCCTGCCAGGGCAGAGGCACCCAGGGCAGGAAACAGAAACACATCCAGGGGGAGTTGGAAGCTCTCCAGAGGAGAAGGCTCCACAACCTCTCTGGGCCTCCAGCACCCTCACACCAAAGAAGCTTCTCCTCATGCTCAGATGGAACCTCCTGGGCTCCAGTCTGTGCCCAGTGCCCCTTGGCCTGTCCCAGGACACCACTGTCCTGTTCAGGTTGAACACTGATCAGGTTCAAGATCTAAGGAACCTGTGTTGCACAAGTCCATGGGACCTGATGAGAAGCATTCACAGGTCCTGAGGGACATGGTGGATGAATCATGGAATCCTAGAATCAGGCAGGGTTGGAAGGCACCACAAGGATCATCCAGGGACACCTCACACCAGATCAGGCTGGCCAGAGCCTCATCCAGCCTGGCTGCAAACACCTCCAGGGATGGGACCTCAACCACCTCCCTGCAGAACCCATTCCAGACTCTCATGGGGAAGAACTTCTCCCTCATGCCCAGCCTGAATCTCCCTTCTTCCAGCTTTATTCCATTCCCCCCAGTCCTGTCACTACTAGTGACAGGCAAAGCCACTCCTCACAGCACTGAGCAGTCCTGGCACACTGGTGACACTCCCACTGCTTGCAAAAGGGAAGCAGACTGAACCCCCACCTTCAAAAGGGGAAAGAGGAAGAGCTGGGGAGGTTCAGTGCAGTCTCTGTGCCTGGCAAGGCCATGGAGCAGATCCTCCTGGAAACTGTGCTAGAGGATATGGAAACTAAAGAGGTAATTGGTGCCAGCCAGCATGTGCCACTTCCTCAAGGACAGTTTGTGCCTGGGAAATTTGGTGGCCTTCTATGATGAGGTTACAGTGGTGGAGGACAGAGGAGGAGCAGCTGATGTCACCTGCCTGGGGCTGTGCAAAGCACCTGACATCATCTGCACAACCTTCTCTATACTGGAGAGACCAGGATTGGATGGATGGATGGATGGATGGATGGATGGATGGATGGATGGATGGATGGATGGACCACCTGGTGGGGAAGGAGTTGGTGAATGAACCACCTGGTGGGGAAGGGATTGGCTTAAGGACCACCTGGTGGGGAAGGGATTGGCTTAAGGACCACCTGGTGGGGAAGGGATTGGCTTAAGGACCACCTGGTGAGGAAGGGATTGGGGGGTGGTAACTCTCAAGAACTGCAGCTCACTGCTCAGTGTCTGAGTGTCCTTCCCCAGGGGTCAGCACACTGTTAGACATCTTTGATAGCAACATGGACAGTGGGATGCAGGCATGCAAGACACCAAGCCAGAGACACCAAGCTGAGTGCTGTGGCCAACATGCTGGAGGGAAGGGATGGGATCCAGAGGGACCTGGACAGGCTCCAGAACTGGGAGCCAGGCTGAGAGAGTTGGGCTTGGGCAGCCTGGAGAGGAGAAGGCTCCAGGGAGACCTTCTGGTGGCCTTGCAGTGCTTCAAGGGCTGAGCAGAAAGCTGGGGACAGACTTTGGAGCAGGGCCTGTTGGGACAGGACAAGGGGAAATGGTTTGCAACTGCAAGAGGGAGATTGAGAGTGGATAGAAGGGAGAAATGTTTGACCCTGAGGGTGCTGAGAGCCTGTCCCAGGCTGCCCAGAGGGGTGGGAGCTGCCCCATGGCTGGCACCAGTGCAGGTCAGGTTGTTTGGGGCTGTGAGTAACCTGCTCTGGTTGGGGATGTCCCTGCTGGGATCTGACTCTTGATCAGGAAGTGCAATGCCAGGATGAGGGCTAAGGGCTTGAACAGCAGGAAGGGAGGTTCAGATCAGGCAGCAGCAATAAAGGCTTCATTGTGAGGGTGGTGAGATACAGCAGCAGCCTGCCCAGAGAGCTTGTGGCTAACCTCATCCCTCAACCATTCCAGGTCAGGCTGGATGAGGCTCTGGACAACCTGCTGCAGGGGAAGATGTCCCTGTCCATGTCAGGGGGGCTGGGTAAGATCAGCTTTAGGGTCCCTTCCATGCCAGCCCAGGCTGTGACTCCAGGAAGCACAGAACTGTGCTGTTCAAGGTGACTTCATTCCTCATTCCTCTGCCTCCAAAGGCCTCCAGCTGCTGATCACACCAGAGATGAGCCTTTATCTGCAGGGGGATTACCAGGTCCGTGGGTGGACAATGCCACGTCCCCACGGTGGCTCCAGGCCAAGCCCTTGAGGTCTGCCAGGCCTCATTAGCCTAATTGCAGCACCATGCTAATGAGCTGGCTGCCAGAGCCTGCAGAGGACTCCTGCAGAAGGCTTCCTGCTGCAGCCAGTTTGCCCAGGCCTGCAGCAGCAGCAGGGTGCTGCCAGAGGGCAAATGCCTCCTTGCTGTGGTGGTGAGGATGCCTCCCACTGCTCCTCCATTCCAGGGGCATTAGTTCAACGTGGGGCTGGGGCTGAAATGGCTAAAAGCAAGAAAAGCTTCTTAGATCTTGATCTGCTGGACAGCAAAATGGAGAGGCTGCCCCTGAATCACAGTGTCTGAACCCCAGCACGGTTTGGGTTGGAAGGGAGCTCTGGAGATCATCCACTGCAACCTCCCTGCTCCAGCAGGGCACCCACAGCAGCTTCCCAGGAGCACAAGGCAGGTTTGGAATCTCTCCATGGGAGACTCCACAACCTCTCTGGGCAGCCTGCTCCAGGCCTCCAGCACCCTCACACCAAAGAGGTTTCTCCTCCTGTTCAGGTGGAACCTCCTGGGCTCCAGTTTGTGCCCTTTGCCCCTTGGCCTGCCACTGAGCACCTCTGAGAAGAATCTGGCCCCAGCCTCTTGTCCCCTGCCCTCTAGATACTGATGAGCATTGTGTAGACCACCTCCCAGGCTGCTCTTCTCCAGGCTAAGCAGGCTCAGGGCTCTCAGCCTTTCCTCCTCAGAGAGATGCTCCAGGCCCCTCAGCACCTTCACAGCCCTCAATCTGTCTCCAAGTGTAAAACCAAAAGCCCTTGAAGTGTCAAGGAGAGCTTGCAATGCAGCCAGGAAATGATCAGAGCTCATTAAAGCAGATGTCTTTAGAAGGCTGTGGCAGTCCCCTCATGTCTGGAGCACTTTCAGCCTTACTCCTCCCTTTCTAAGATGCTGAGTCCTCTGCATGAAGGTTCCCTGGTAGATCAAACTGGAAGAGCCATTGTGTTCCACTCATACTCTGGTCCATCCTTCCTGCATCTGGGTCACCACTCCCTCCATGTTGGACTTTTGAATCCTTCATTTGGCTAAGAAATCAACTTTGTGTGCTCTGCTCTGCCCTGCTGAGCCCACAGCTGGAGTCCTGGGTCCAGCTCTGGGCTCCCCAGTTCAAGAGGGACAGGGAACTCCTGGGGAGTGTCCAGTGGAGGCTATGAGGATGCTGAAGGGACTGCACCATCTGTGTGATGGGGAAGGCTGAGAGCCCTGGGGCTGGTCAGGCTGCAGAGGAGGAGGCTGAGAGGGATCTGGTCAATATCTATCAAGATGCAGGTGCCAGGCTCTCTGTGGTGGTGCCCAGTAGTAGCACAAGGAACAATGGACACAGACTGGACCCCAGGAAGTTCTACCTCAACAGGAGAAACTACTTTGCTGTGAGGCTGACAGAGCCCTGGAGCAGGCTGCCCAGAGAGGTTGTGGAGTCTCCTTCTCTGGAGACTTTCCAAACCCCCCTGGATGTGTTCCTGTGTGAGCTGCCCTGGGTGCCCCTGCTCTGGCAGGGGGGTTGGAGAGGATGAGCTCTGGAGGTCCCTTCCAACCCCTCCCATTCTGTGACTCTAAGACTGAAGGATTCCTCAGGTACCTTCCCTGCTGACAGCTCCTCACCTACCTGACACTGCCCTGATCCTGATGTCTGCAACTAAAACTGCCTGTAAGGAAGAAGTTCCTCCCCATGAGAGTGGGGAGAGCCTGGAATGGGTTGTGCAGGGAGGTGGTTGAGGTCCCATCCCTGGAGGTGTTTGCAGCCAGGCTGGATGAGGCTCTGGCCAGCCTGATCTGGTGTGAGGTGTCCCTGGGCATGGCAGGGGGGTTGGAACTGGCTGAGCCTTGTGGTCCCTTCCAACCCTGACTGATTCTAGGATTCTATGTCACAGCCACACCAGTCACAAGGTCAGACATGAAGTTTACTGCACCTCTCTTATGGAGAAAGAAATCCTTTTAACCAGGATGGAAACACCTTTAGAACACCCATGAGACATTCAGTGTCTTAATCTCAGTCTCCAGGGATTTTTTGGTCAATTTTTTTGATTTGTTTGCTTGTAAAAACCTCACACTGAAGATCCCAATGCTGAGATGACAGAGCCTGAGTTCATTTTTCCTTCAGATATTTCTTCTACCATATTTCATCCATTTTTTCTAAGATACAATATTATTTTTTTTCTAAGATATTATTTTTTTTTCTAAGATACAATACAAGATAAAATATTTTCTAAAATATTTTAGTCATAGAATGGTCTGGGTTAGAAGGGACCTTGAAGATCAGTGACTCATACAACTGAGTTGGGAAAGCCCTCCCAGATCCTCCAGTCCAACCCCAAATCAGCCCCACCATGGCCACCAAACCATGGCCCCAGGTGCCATGGCCACAGGGTTGGTTCTGGAACACCTCCAGGCATGGGGACTCCACCACCTCCCTGGGCAGCCTGTGCCAAGCCCTGACCACTCCTCCAGCAAAGAAGTTTTGCCTCACCTCCAACCTAACCCTCCCCTGGCACAATTCCAGGTCATTTCCTCTCCTTCTGTCACCTGATCCTAGGGAGCAGAGCCCAACCCCCACCTCCCTGCAGCCTCCTCTCAGGGAGCTGCAGAGAGCAATGAGGTCTCCCTCAGCCTCCTCTTCTCCACACCAAACCCCCCCAGCTCCCTCAGCTGCTCCTCCCCAGCCCTCTTCTCCAGACCCTTCCCCAGCTTGGTTGCCTCTCTCTGGACCTGTTCCACCAAGTTCCAGCCATCCAGCTCCAACCCCTGCCATGGGCAGGGACACCTCCCACCAGCCCAGGCTGCTCAAGGTCTCATCCAGCCTGGCCTGGAACACCTCCAGGGAGGGGACAGCCACAGCCTCCCTGGGCAACCTGTGCCAGGCTCTCCCCACCCTCACTCTCAACAATTTCTTCCTCATCTCCACTCTCAATCTCCTCTCTCCCAGCTCAAAGCCATTCTCCCTCATCCTGGCACTCCCAGCCCTTGTCCAAAATCCCTCCCCAGCTCTCCTGGAGCCCTTCAGGTACTGGAAGGCTGCTCTGAGGTCTCCCTGGAGCCTTCACTACTGTCCCTGAAGATTTTGAGCCATACATTTTACCACAAAGTCTTTGCTCCACAATTCCTGATGTCCTCTACCATTCTCTTCAGCATGCTGAGGCAGATCTCAGCTAGTTCCAGTCTCCTGCCTGAAGGACAGATTAATTAACCTGTTTGATGTGTTCATTTCCATGCCTGCTTCCTGATCTCTTAACACTTCCTCTTTCCCCACCACCATTATAAAGCTTTGCTTATCCTCAAGAGAATTCAACCACAGGACAGTGCCCAAGGGCCTCAACTGAAATTTATCACTTAAGAAAAACTTCTCTCCAAGAATGTTCTCCCACAGCTAAAAACTCCAACACCACAAAGTCAAAAGCTTTACCTATAGTTCCAGCCCAGGAACCCCTCATGGGCCCTCCCTTGGCCTGGGTTCTCCTCCTTCTCTTTGCAGAGCAGCTCTCCCACAGAACACAGCACCCTCTGCACCTCCACTGCTCTCCAACTCTGCTGCAGCTCAGTCTCAGCCTGTTCCTCAGGCCAGAGCTGATGCAGGATCTCCATCACCTGGGCAGATTCTGGTAAGAATCACAGAGTGCCTCAGGTTGGAAAGGACCTCAGAGCTCATCTGCTGCAACCTCCTGCCATGGGCAGGGACACCTCTCAGCCAGACTCAGCTGCTCAGGACCTCATCCAGCCTGGCCTTGAACACCCCCAGGCAGGAGCTATCCACAGCCTCCCTGGGCAGCCTGTGCCAGACTCTCACCACCCTCACACTGAAGAACTTCTTCCTCAGCTCCACTCTAACCCTGCTCTGCCTCAGCTCCAAACCATTCCCCCTTGGCCTGGCTCAGACACCCTCAGGAGAAGTCTCTCTGCAGCCTTCCTGCAGGATCCCTTCAGCTCCTGGCAGGCAGCTCTGAGGTGCCCCTGGAGCCTTCTCCTCTGCAGGCTGCACACCCCCAGCTCCCTCAGCCTGGCCTCACAGCAGAGCTGCTCCAGCCCTGGCATCATCTTTGTGACCTCCTCTGGACTCACCTCAGCAGCTCTGTGTCCTTCTCCTGCTGGGGACAGCAGAACTGGAGGCAGGATTGGAGGTTGGGTCTCACAGTCTTGCTCTGAAGCTCTTCTCCTGCAGCTAACTCTGCTTGCTTTCTCCTTGGTCTCCTTCTCATCTCCTCCTGTACTTCTGACTGCCCTTCTCTTTTCCCTGAAACTGCAACCCCTGCCAGCATCTCCCCTGTGTTTGGGCATGAAATAAGACTGGTCTGCAACTCTGCCTAGCAGGAGGAGAACCAAAGCCACCATCTCCTTCCCTCAGTCATCACCAGCACTGTTCTGCAGGCTGAGCCTCCTCACCCAGGCTTGTTCTTCACAGCCTCTTCTTTGGGAGCAGCTGACCACTGGACCCATCTGTGCAGCCCTGTTTCTCCATCAGTGCCTGCTCTCCCCAGCTCCCTGCCTTGCAGGTGTTCTCCTCACCAGCTGCCATTTCCTATCACATCCATCTCTCTGCCCACCCAGGAACAAGTTCAGTTTGCAGCTCTTGAGCATTTCCACTCCTCACACAGAATGGTTGGGGGTGGAAGTGACCTGTGGGGATCACCCAGCCCAGCCCCCTGCCAGAGCAGGGCACACAGAACACATCCAGGTGGGGTTGGGAAGTCTGCAGAGCAGGAGACTCCACAACCTCTCTGGGCAGCTGCTCCAGGGCTCTGCCACCCTCACAGGGACAAAGTTTTCCCTTCTGTTCCCATGGAACCTCCTCTGCTCCTGCTTGCCCCCAGTGCCTCTTGTGCTGTCCTAGGACATCCCTGAGCAGAGCCTGGCTCCAGCCCTGCACATCTTTATCCCCAGAAGTGAGGGCAGCCCTCAGGCTGCTCTGCTCCAAGCTCCAAGCTCCAGAGCTCCCTCAGCCTGGCCTCACAGGGAGATGTTCCACTGCCTGCAGCAGCTCTGGGGCTCTGTGTTGGACTCTCTCAAGCAGTCCCCTGAGGTCCTTCTTGAACTGAGGAGCCCAGAACCTGCTTGGTTTCCCAGCTGCTTGACTCTTTACCTCTAACTTTAAAAGCAGAAAGATAAAATTCACCTCTACAGCCCCCTGAGGAGCCAGCTCCTTCCAGCCCACTGAGAGCTGGGCTGCTCTGCCTTGGCTCCTTGACTTCCACCCTACTCCAGAGCTTGCTGCAGGCTGCTCTTGTGCTGCTCTGATCAAAGGCACATTTCCCTCCACTCCCACTTTTGGAAGCCCTCTGTCCCACACAATGCCCAAGCAAATCCCAGGAGCTGCACACAAAAGCCCAGCAAGCAGACAAACTTGCTCCCCTAGCTCCCCAGTGCACACCACCTTACCCCCCAGGAATTACTTCCTAACTTCCAGACCTCCTGCTCCTCTTGCCAGCTCCTCAGTTGCCAGACTGCTCTGCCTGCTGCCTGCTTGGCTCCCAAGCTGGCTGCCAGCTATGGCCTGGGGCAGGAGCCTCAGGCTGGTGCCACTCACCCACGTCAGAAGACAATCACAGCTCCTCACTCCATCAGCCCTGCAGCTCCTTGGGTCTGCTCAGGAACAAACAAGGACAGGTTTGACTCGTTGAAAACAAGGCCAAAAACAGGCAGGGAGTGCCTCAGGCATCACCAGGCCTGTGGTACTCAGAGCTCAAACATCTCTCATCCTTCCTCTCACAGCACAGAAGTCCTTCTGGCTGCCCTGCCCAGCCCTCCCTCCCCCTCAGCTCTGCCTTTCTGTCTCCACTCTTCTACACTCAGGCAATGTTTCTATGCTCTTCCTGGCCAACCATCCCCACTTCCACCTTCCTGATACTTCCATTCTCTGTCTGAGCTCAGTCCACACATCCATGCTCATCCCTCTTGGCCTCCTACCATTCTTGTTTGCATGCTGGGGTGGACTACCTTTGGGTTTGGAGGGGGCTGTCCTGGAAGGCCAGCCTGGGCCCCTCTGCCTGCCAGGGCAGTCTCCCATGGCATCCTGCCAAGCAGATCCTTGAACAAGCCCAAACCTCCCCTCCTGGAACTGAAACCCCCAAGAACTTCCATGCAGACTCTGCCACACCACAGCTGCTGCTGCCACATTCCGCTGCCAGGAGCCTGGAGATGCTTCCCTGCTGAGGCTGCAGAACCTGGGCTGAAGGCAGCACCACTGTCAAAGCTGTCTCCAAAAGCAAGAGAGGAGCTCAGTGTCCAGAGGAACTGGGAAAGCAGCACAGCAGAAGCTGAAGACCTTCCCAGGCTCTGTCTGGCACTCACCTCATGGAATCAGAGAATGATTTGGGCTGGAAGGGAGCTCCAAAGCTCATCCAGTCCAATCCCCTGCACTCAGCAGGGACATCCTCCACTAGATCAGGTTGCCCAGAGCCCTCTCCAGCCTCACCTTGAACATCTCCAGGGATGGAGCCTCAACCACCTCCCTGGGCAACCTGTTGCAGTGTTCCAGCAGCCTCCTGGTACAGAACTTGTTCCTCACATCCAGTCTCAATCTGCTCTGCTCCAGTCTGAAGCCATTGCCCCTGGTGCTGTCCCTGCAGGCCTTTGGGAACAGTCCCTCTGCAGCCTTCTTGTAGCCCCTTTAGGTACTGGGAGGCTGCTCTAAGGTCTCCCCAGAGCCTTCTCTTCTCCAGGGCAGGCTGAGGTAACCCCAACCCTGCTGCCCTGACATCTGGGCACAGCCAGCACTCTGCTGCTGGGCCCCAGCTCTACATCAACCTCCCCAGCAGGCTGCAGGCTGACTGTGTGGGTGAGGCACCAGAACCCCAGGTCCTGCCCTGGGGAAAACTACACCTTGGGAAGAGCATCAAACACAACTCCTGTCCAAGTAAGGCAAGAGAGGCACCCAAGGGACCAGATAAAACATCTCCAGCACACACAGATTCCTCCAGGATCTACATGAGCTTCAGGAGAGTAGGAATGCAAACTGCTAGGAGGTACCTGAATAATGCAGGTGAGCTACTCAGTCATGTCCTGGCATTTCTTCCTTCATTCTTTCTCCCCATGCCTGCTATTTCCTCCTGTCTCACTGCAGAAGCAGCAGCCCCTGCCTGACATCACCTGATACAACTGAGGAACAAAATCAAATTATTTGCCTTAGGCCACAGCAAGCTAAGGATTCAGGATGGATGATCACAGAGATCAGGAAGGAGCTACCTGAACTCTCCCATCAGGCTGGGAGAGTTGGGACTGTTCAGCCTGGAGAGGAAAAGGCTCCAGGGAGAGCTCAGAGCAACCTTCCAGTACCTGAAGGGACTCCAGGAGAGCTGGGGAGGGACTTTGGACAAGGGCTGGGAGTGCCAGAACCAGGGGCAATGGCTTTGAGCTGGGAGAGGGGAGACTGAGAGTGGAGATGAGGAAGAAATTGTTGGCAGTGAGGGTGGGGAGAGACTGGCACAGGTTGCCCAGGGAGGCTGTGGCTGCCCCCTCCCTGGAGGTGTTCAAGGCCAGGCTGGATGAGGCCCTGAGCAGCCTGGGCTGGTGGGAGGTGTCCCTGCCCATGGCAGGGGCTTGGACAAGCTGATTTCTGAGGGTCCCTTCCAACCCACTGCAATCTGTGTGGCTGCAATGCACCACAGCTCAGAAAAGCTCTGAATCCATCAGTCAGGATGCCTGTTTGCAGCCATCCTACCCCACAGCCTGCAAGAGGCAGAGGATGACTTTCCACACAAGCCTGCAGCAGGAGTCAGCCAGCTGTAATTACTGTGGAGGAGCTGGCTCAGGATTGCTGCAGTATCAACAGCCCCATCACTTTCCCAGGCTTTTGTTCCCACCAACTGCCCACTCCCCAGCCCTTTCCAAAGCTTAGAAGAGAAAAATAACTTAATTAATGGCAAATGAAGGGATTTTATAATGATCCTGTTCCACCTCTAAAACCAGCAGGTGTGGTCCTTACTCCTCATTTCCAAACCCAAACCTTTCAGCTTTATCTGGGGACAACATCTGCATTCCCAACACCACCACCAAACCCAAAGCCATTAAAAGCATTGAGAAAGCAACAGCCACTGAGAGGGAGACTTCCCCTGCTCCAAGAGGAGAGGAGAGGAGCTGTGACTCACTCTGCACAGCTGCTGAGCTTCCATCAGTGCTGCAACCCAGCAGAGGATGCCTGCTACCAACCACATCTGCATGGGAACTGCTTGAGCTTAGCCCCTGCATGGCTTAGAAGCAGAATGCAGCCATGGAGCTCTTGCAGCAGCCACTGTCCCACTCTGCTCTGTGCTGGAGGAGCAGCTACCAGCAGAGGAACCTGCCTGCACCTCAGCCTCACCTCCCACACAAACAAATCACCATGAGAGTTGGGGCTGTTCAGCCTGGAGAAGAGAAGGCTCCAGGAGACCTCAGAGCAGCCTTCCAGTACCTGAAGGGGCTCCAGGAGAGCTGGGGAGGGACTTTGGACAAGGGCTGGGAATGCCAGGATGAGGGACAATGGCTTTGAGCTGGGAGAGAGGAGATTGAGAGTGGAGAGGAGGAAGACACTGGAGAGAGACTGGTTGCCCAGGTTGCCCAGGGAGGTTGCCCAGGGAGGTTGTGGCTCCCTCTCCCTGGAGGTGTTCAAGGCCAGGTTGGATGAGGCCTTGAGCACCCTGGGCTGGTGGGAGGTGTCCCTGCCCATGGCAGGGGGTTGGCACTGGATGACCTTGAAGGTCTCTTCCAAGCTAAACCATTCTGTGCATCTGTGTCAGTGAGGGCTGCAGCCACCCCAGGTCACTCATCCTGCAGGTCTGACACCAGGGCAGGTTCCTGAGCCCCAGTGGGATCCTTGGATGGAGCAGCCCTGCTGAACACAGCCAGAGTGGTTACTGAGCTCACTCAGCCACTGTGGGCTTCTTGGTCTTCTCCTCATGAACATTGGCACTCCTTAAGCTGCAGAGCTGCTCACCAGGGTCCCTGCAGTACAAGACAGGCCTGAGGGCACTGTGATAGCTACCCCTCAGCTTCACACACTCAGCCAACCTCTCCCCACTGCCTCCACTAGAGCTCAGCTCCTGGACCTCAGAATGGGTTTGGTTGCAGAAGCTCTTTCACATCATCCAGTCCAGCCATGCTCTAACTCCACCTAGTCTGGTGCTAACCATGTCCCTCAGCACCACATCTGTCTTTTTAAGTGTCTCCAGGGGTGGGGATTCAAGCCCCCCCCTGGCAGCCTGCTCCTGCCTTTGAGAACTCTTTCAGTGAAGAAGTTTCATCCAATGTCCAACCCAAACCTCCCCTGGAGCAACCTGAGGCCATTTCTCCTCATCCTATCTCTTGTCTCTAGGGAGAAGAGACCAACCCCCACCTGGCTCCAGCCTCCTTTCAGGGAGTTGTAGTGAGGAGGTCTCCCCTCAGTCTCTCCAGACTAACCCCCCCCAGGCCAGCAGCTGTTCTGCCCTGCCTGAGCCAAGACCCCCGAGGGGAACAGCCAGGGCCAGCTGNTAAGTGTCTCCAGGGGTGGGGATTCAAGCACCCCCCTGGCAGCCTGCTCCTGCCTTTGAGAACTCTTTCAGTGAAGAAGTTTCATCCAATGTCCAACCCAAACCTCCCCTGGAGCAACCTGAGGCCATTTCTCCTCATCCTATCTCTTGTCTCTAGGGAGAAGAGACCAACCCCCACCTGGCTCCAGCCTCCTTTCAGGGAGTTGTAGTGAGGAGGTCTCCCCTCAGTCTCTCCAGACTAACCCCCCCCAGGCCAGCAGCTGTTCTGCCCTGCCTGAGCCAAGACCCCCGAGGGGAACAGCCAGGGCCAGCTGCAGCCCCTGCACCACGCCAGCCCCTCCAGCTCCCCAGCACAGCCCCAGCCAGGCTGCCTGAGCTCAGGGGTTATTTTTAAACACACAGATACTGAGGGTCACTTTCTCCTTGCCTCAGTTCACCACAAATAGCTTCACAAGCCAGGCTCACACCAACTTGATTATTTTGGGAATGCTGCCTTCAGCGCCAGCTCCACACAGAACAATTCCTCTGAGCCCTCCTCCTGAGACACCAAACCCAAACTCTGAGACATCTTCCCAGCCCTCCCCAGGGAGCTCTGCCTCTCCTCTGGGTGCTGAGGGAAGACAGGTGAAGGGTCATAGAATCACAGAATGCAGCAGGGACCCTCACAGGGCCCCTTGCCCCTGCAGCCAGCAGGGAGCTCCAGCTGGAGCTGCCCAGGGCCACAGCGAGTTTGAGCCTGAATGTCTGCAGGGATGGAGCCTCCACCACAGCTCTGGGCAACCTCTTCACAATCAGAGACTCAGACAATTGTCTGGCTTGGAAAAGGCCTCCAAGCTCATCCAGTCCAACCAGCAACCCAACCCCACCATGGGCACCAAACCATGGCCCCAGGTGCCATGGCCACAGGGTTGGTTCTGGAACACCTCCAGGGATGGAGACTCCACCACCTCCCTGGGCAGCCTGTGCCAAGCCCTGACCACTCCTCCAGCAAAGAAGTTTTGCCTCACCTCCAACCTAACCCTCCCCTGGCACAATTCCAGGTCATTTCCTCTCCTTCTATCACCTGATCCTAGGGAGCAGAGCCCAACCCCCACCTCCCTGCAGCCTCCTCTCAGGGAGCTGCAGAGAGCAATGAGGTCTCCCTCAGCCTCCTCTTCTCCACACCAAACCCCCCCAGCTCCCTCAGCTGCTCCTTGCAAAGCTCTGGTGGTACCCCAGGGGTGAAAAGAAAAGCAATAAACTGATCACAACCTGCAGCTTATCTCAAATCTCAATTTCTTTTTTCCTGCCTTACCTACTCTGATCCGAAGCTTTGGCACTTGTTGGGCTGGAAGGCACACACCAGCCCCATGGCTGTGGCCATCTCTGCAGCAACCTCACAATGCAAAACCTCTGAAGAACTTCCTGATTTTTGGAACTGCTGTTCCAAAGTGGCTGTTATCAAAGCCAATTCTGGGAAAAGCTTAAACAGAGTCCTAGAATGGCTCAGGTTGGAAGGGACCTTAAAGATTATCCAGTTCCAACCCCCTGCCATGGGCAAGGACACCTCTCAGCTTGATTCAGCTGCTCAGGACCTCATCCAGCCTGGCCTTGAACACCTCCAAGCAGGAGGCAGCCACAGCCTCCCTGGGCAGCCTGTGCCAGAGTCTCACCACCCTCACACTGAAGAGCTTCTTCCTCAGCTCCACTCTAACCCTGCTCTGCCTCAGCTCCAAACCATTCCCCCTTGGCCTGGCTCAGACACCCTCAGGAGAAGTCTCTCTGCAGCCTTCCTGCAGGATCCCTTCAGCTCCTGGCAGGCAGCTCTGAGGTCCCCCTGGAGCCTTCTCCTCTGCAGGCTGCACACCCCCAGCTCCCTCAGCCTGGCTCACAGCAGAGCTGCTCCAGCCCTGGCATCATCTTTGTGACCTCCTCTGGGCTCTCTCCAGCAGCTCTGTGTCCTTCTCCTGCTGGGGACAGCAGAGCTGGAGGCAGGATTGGAGGTGAGGTCTGAGCAGAGCAAAGCCCAGGGGCAGAATCCCCTCTCCTGCCCTGCTGCCCACACTCCTCTGGCTGCAGCCCAGCTCACAGCTGCCTGGGGGCTGCAGGAGGGCACTGCTGGCTCCTGGGGAGCTCTCAGCACCCAACACCCCCAAGTCTCCTCCTTCAGGGCTGCTTTCAACTCACTCTGCTGGCAGCCTGGATTTGTGCCTGGCAGTGATGGAACTGCTGCAGTCAGGCCTCTCTGAGTGTATTCCCTGTTTTGTCAGATGAAAGCTACCCTTCAATGACTTCTGCTAGAGGCAGCAGTGGGGACATGCAGTGGATTCCTGGCACTGCTGGGCAAGTCTGGCCTGAGATGCTGAGGTGCACTCTGCAGTAATCACACTGACCACAAAAATCATTCTCAGTAGCACAACCAACCCCCAGTGGATCTTCAAACCTGGGAAAATGATGACATTTGATTCCTCTTGACTTAAAAAGAACCTGATGTGGGCAGCTAGTGGAATATTAACCCTTTCATACAGATACACTAAAGGTTCATGCATGCATAGAATGGAGGCTCCCAGGAAAGTGAAAGCTCTCACTGGAAAGAGGAAGGAGGGCAAGGAGGGTTTCAGAAAGGCTGTGGAAAAGCCTGCAGCTCCAGGGTCAGTGTGTGAGAGCAGGGCCACCACTGAGGCACATCATGACCAAGAAGAGTAGCTCTGTCCTGTTCCTTTGGTGCAAAGAAGTGGAGAGCAACACTTCTGACAGGTCTGCCCTTCATGGCAGCTTCCCACCAGACAGCACAGCCACAGATTGCATTGGGATGGAAGGGACCCTCAGAGGTCATCTTGTCCAACCCCCTGCAGGCAGCAGGGACACCTCCAGCTAGAGCAGGCTGCACAGGGCCACAGCAAGTCTGACACCCCTGGGCAACCTGTGCCAGTGTCTGCCCACCCTCCCTGCGCAGAACTTCCTCCTGATGCCCAACCTACACCTGCCCTGCTCCAGTTCCAAACCATTGTCCCTCAGCCTATCCCCACAGCCCTTCTGAGCAGTCCCTCTCCAGCCTGCCTGCAGGTCCCCTGCACTTACAGCTCTAAGGTTTCCCTGGAGCCTTCTCTTCTCCAGGCTGGACAGCCCCAACTCTGCCAGCCTGTCCTCACAGGGCAGGCTCTCCAGCCCTCTGAGCTTTGTGGCCTCCTCTGGACTCATTCCAGCAGCTCCATGTCCTTGTTGTGTTAGGTCCCAGAGGTGGATACAGCACTGCAGGTGAGGTCTCCCCAAAGCAGAGCAGGATCTCCTCTCTCCAGCTCTGGCCACGCTGCTTTGGATGCAGCCCAGGCTGGGCTGGGTCATGGCTCCTGGAACTGATGTCCCCAGCAGAACGAAACTGGAACCTGCACCGGGTAGTGCTGCAGCTTTACACCCTGCTGGGCAAGGAAGCAGTGCCCAGCCCCTGGCAGAGCTCCCTGCACACCCCTAGCAGATGTATCCAGGTGCAGAGAGTCTGGCAGATGAAGCTTTTACAACACAACCTGCAGTGCTCTGCAGTGGCATCAATTCTAAACCTGTGCCAGAGGCACTGAAGTGATCAAGTACTCAATGAACAGGAACTCAGATGAGGATAATTCTCTTTACCAGTAGCAAATGATTCCATGGGGTTGGCTTTCTAGGGAACAACCTATTTTTATCTAAGCTCTTGTACCAGCTAAAGCTCTTGGCTTCCCCTTTCCCTTAAGTGAAAGGCTTCTCCTACAGGGAGGAAATCTGGAGCAGACCTTGGAAACACAAGCAGGAGGTAAAATGTGGAGCACAGTGAGCAGTCCTGGGCCTGGACATCTTATTCCACCTTTGCTCTTGTCCACAGGCTTCAAAATCACAGCTGAAGTGGAGTCAGCTCAAACCCCACTCCTCTGGACAGTGGATCTGGGTGCAGTTGTTGTCCCACAGCAATGGTTGGATGCATGCAAAGATTTCAGACACCACTGTGAGACACAGCCTCAGCTGTCAGCATTCCAGAGCATAGGCACACAGCAGTTACAGCAGAAAGCCAACAGGGACTGCTTGGTTTGACTTGGGGATCTTAGTCCTTCAAGGGTCTCTAGCTCCATAACCTCATCCTTGGACATTGGCTTTGAATTGTCTCTGGGGCTTGGAGCAGAGCAGCCTGAGGGCTGCCCTCACTGCTGGGGATAAAGATGTGCAGGGCTGGAGCCAGGCTCTGCTCAGGGATGTCCTAGGACAGCACAAGAGGCACTGGGGGCAAGCAGGAGCAGAGGAGGTGCCACAGGAACAGAAGGGAAAACTTTGTCCCTGTGAGGGTGCTGGAGCCTGGAGCAGCTGCCCAGAGAGGCTGAGGAGTCTCCTGCTCTGCTCCAAACCCCCCTGGCTGTGTTCTGTGTGAGCTGCCCTGGCTGATCCTGCCCTGGCAGGGGGGTTGGACTGGATGATCCTTCAAGGTCCTTTCCAACCCCTACCATTCTGTGATGCTGTGAAAGCCAAAGCCTGGAGCTGTGCTCAGGATGGCAAGCAGCAGACAGGTTTGCTTCCAGACTGCATCAATGGGAGGAGAGATCCACTACAGCCCCGAAAAAGAACCTCCTGCTCTTTGCAGCAAGAAAGGACTCCCCTGCTGGGACAAGCTCCTTCTAACTCTGAGCCAGTGTAAACTGACACCACCATCAAAGGCTCGACCTTGGCCTCCACCCCTTCCTGACCAGCACTCCCTCTTCATGCCCACTACCTCCCCATGCTCGGCACAAGAATTTAAGAGGCTTCCCGGAGCAAAAATAAGAAATGGGTTAAAACTTTATCCTCTTTTCACTGGGGGTTGATTTTACCTCACGCCAGATCCTCCATGCAATTCACTCCCTGGCTGCAAAATCGTTTGTGCAGGTTCAGTGCAGGGCACCAGGGAAAAGCTCAAGTGGCTGGGGGCAGACACAAGTGAATCATAAAAACTGCCTGCAAGAGACTTTGAAGATCATCCAGTTCCAAGCCCCTGCCATGGGCAGGGACACCTCCCACCAGCCCAACTTGCTCAAGGCCTCACCCAGCCTGGCCCTGAACACCTCCAGGGAAGGGACAGCCACAGCCTCCCTGGGCAACCTGTGCCAG
>VXBD01003382.1:37440-54024 GCA_013399975.1 Indicator maculatus
GGGCCGGGCCGGGAGCCCTCCTCAGGCCTTAGCCTATGTGCACAGCGCCCTCGTGTGGAGCGCCCGGGGCCCTGCACACGCAGCCGGGCACCACGGAGCCGTTTGGCTTGGAGAAGACCTTTCGGATCGAGTCCAACCCTTACCGCCAGGGCACCACCACCCCATGGCACTCAGCACCACGGCTCCACAGCTCTGAAACCCCTCCAGGGATGGGGATTCCACCACTGCCCTGGGCAGCCTGGGCCAGACCTGGACAACNATCCCAGCCCCTGGCAGGGTCCCCAGTGCTCCTTCATGCAGGTGCTGGTGCCATAGCTCATTGTGTGGCATCAGTGAGCCCAGCTCAAAGCAGTGCCTGCCCTGCAGTGTCTGCCTTTGCCAAGGCAGCATTTCTGGCTGGGGTCCAGAGCCCACTGACGTCAATGAAAAGCTCCCACTGACTTCCACAGGCTTGGGATTGGGCCTTCCAGGAGCAAAAACCTGCTCCTTGCAGTGTGTGCAGAGGGTGAAACAAAAGCATCTAAGGTGACTGGAGCAAAGGAAGGGGCTGTGCTCAGGCTGGGATTTGTCTTTCTTTTTCCCTTGGCTGAGGTGTGAGTATCAGTTACAGAAGTCTGAGTCCTGCTACTCAGGAGGAACAGCCTCTGGGTCATCACCAGCAGCATCAAAGCACAGCTCAGACCTGCAAGGCTCCACAAAAAGCATCTCAGCACACAAAGCCTTGCTGAGGAACCCTGCCCCAGCACACAGGGATGTGGCCCCTGCCTCCTCCTCAGCTCTGTCAGCCATGGTGAGTTTTGAGCTGTGGCTGAGAGCCAAACACTGCCCCTGGAGAGTGCTCCCTTGAAGCCATACAAAGCCCCAGTCTTTGGGGGATGGACACCTTGAGACACCCAAAAGGGGCCTGAAACACAGAGATGGACACAGAGGCTCTGTGACCAGGCTTCTTCAAGCTGTTTCACAAAATAATTAGGATCTCAGGTAGCTTTAAAATAAATAAATAAAGATAATTTATCACTTTAGAACACAGCCTGCTGAACCCCTGCTGGGTTAGGATTTAGGTTACACTCTGAGTAAGAAGAAGAGGAGGGTTTAATGTAATTATTTACTAACCTACCTAAAAGGAGGATGCAGTGAGGTAGGATCAGATTCTTCTGCCTAGGATTAGGAGATAGAAGGAGAGGAAGTGACCAGAAATTGTGCCAGGGAAGGGTTAGGTTGGAGAGGAGGCAAAATTCCTTTGCTGCCAGAGTGGTCAGGGATTGGCACAGGCTGCCCAGGGAGGTGGTGGAGTCCCCATCCCTGGAAGTGTTCCAGACCCCTGTGGCCATGGCACTTGCGGCCATGGTTTGGTGCCCGTGGTTGAGTTGGATCTGATGTTCTCAGAGGGCTTTTCCCACCCTAACAATTCTCTGATTCCATGATCCACCAGCTGCCCCCTGCGAGCAGGACGACTTTCTGTTCAGACGTCAAACAACTCCTCCAGCTGCGGTCTGCTTGGGAGTCACCCTCTGCCATGCCGCTCGGCGAGTGCCAGGGAAGCTGTGCCCGGGGCTGGTGCCCAGCTCGGCCGTGGCTGCCCTGCTGCCGGCCGGGGTTGGGAGGGCCGGGCCGGGAGCCCTCCTCAGGCCTTAGCCTATGTGCACAGCGCCCTCGTGTGGAGCGNGACCTGGACAACACTTTGGGGGAAGAAATTGTTCCTCGTGTCCAACCTAGACCTCCCCCTGGGGCAGCTTAAGGCTCTTCCCTTTTGTCCTATCACTTGTACCTTGGGTGAAGAGACCAAACCCCACCTGGCTCCAACCTCCTTCCAGGGAGCTGTAGAGAGCAATGAGGTCTCCCCCCAGCCTCCTCTTCTCCTGGCAGCTTCATTGCCCTTCTGATCCAGAGCTTTCTCCTAATTGCCTCTAGAATACTTCAGCTGTGCTGTGCCAGAGCCCAGGCAGGGCCCTGCTACCCTTGCAACTTGAGGATGCTACCTCTTGTCCTATCACTTCTTCCCTGGGAGAAGACTGCCCCCCACCTCCCTACAACCTCCTCCAGGGAGCTGTAGAGCCTGGTGTAATCTGAACAGAAATGAATGCTGATAAGCACAGAGCTGGCTGTGCACCAGGATGGATGCTGGCAGGCAAGGGAAGTGTTCCTGTGTGATGTGGCACAAGGTGCTGCACAGAGCTGCTGGGCACCACAACCTTACCAGTCCACCTTCCCACCACCAAACCTACCCTTGGCTGTAGTGTGGAAGGCAGCTGGGTCCTTACATCTGAGAACAAATCACCCTTGAGTCATGGTTTGTCCATTCTCAGAATGGGTTGGGTTGGATGGAACCTTAAAGCTCATCCAGTTGCAACCCCCTGCCATGAGCAGGGACACCTCCCCCCAGCCCAGGCTGCTCAAGGCCTCATCCAGCCTGGCCTTGAACACCTCCAGGCAGGAAGCAGCCACAGCCTCACCTGGGCAACCTGTGCCAGTTTCTCCCCACCCTCACTCTCAAAAATTTCTTCATAGAATCATAGAATCACAGATTTGTCAGAGTTGGAAGAGACCACAAGGATCATCTAGTTCCAACGGCCCTGCCATGGGCAGGGACACCTCACACCAGATGAGGCTGACCAGAGCCAGCCTCTTCCTCATCTCCAGTCTCAATCTCCCTTCTCCCAGCTCAAAGCCATTGTCCCTCATCCTGGCACTCCCAGTCCTTGTCCAAAGTCCCTTTCTGGCTTTCTTCTAGGCCCCCTTCAGGTACTGGAAGGTTGCTCTGAGGTCTCCCTGCAGCCTTCTCTTCTCCAGGCTGAACAGCCCCAACTCTCCCAGTCTGGCCCCACAGCCTGACCCCACAGCCCTCTGATATCTTTGTGGCCTCCTCTGGACCCTCTCCATCAGCTCCAGGTCCTTCTTGTGCTGGGGGCCCCAGAGCTGGAGGCAGTGCTGCAGGTGGGGTCTGAGCAGAGCAGAGCAGAGGGGCAGAATCCCCTCCCTGTGCTGCTCTCCCTGCTCTGGATGCAGCTCAGCACTCAGCTGCCTGCTGGGCTGCAAGCTCACATTTGTGCCCCCTCACCCTGGCATCTTTGCACACATCTCTCAGTCCTAAGATCCCAGAGCCAGTAAGGACACAGCATATCCATGGGGTTAGTTCATTGCTCCTGGAATACATCCTGGTCATGAAGAAAGGGGGAGGCTGTCTGCAGGGAGGCTTAAGAGAGGATGCAGTGAGACCAACTGGAGCTGCATCTCTCTCTGTCAGTGCAGTGCCAGTCACTCTCACTGCATCCTCTCTTAAGGCCAGAGCAGGAACCTGCTGATGTTTGCCCCCCAGATCTGTCAAGGTGCTGTTGCTACCCTGCCTGCCCCTTGGAGCCTGCCCTTCTGAGTGTCACTTGGTGTCTCTCCAAGCAAGGGATTGGGATGGAGCCACCAGAACTCAGCAAGCTGCTTTCCTGGGGATGTTGTGGGCAGGCAAGGAGGGGGACACTGGGCAGGGGCTGTGGCCAACACTTCAGCTTTGCTTCTCAAGAGGAGGTCCAACCCTTGCCTGCCCCAAAGCTTCCTTCTCTCTGGGAAAGCTGCTGCTCTAGACTGGTGGCTTTGCTGTGCCAGCACTGGTGACCCTAACAGGCTAAGGAGCCTTAAGGCCTTTGTGTCATCAGCTAAGCCAAGTCATGAAATAAATCCCCAGGTGCCTCCAGAGGACTCTGGGCCAAGTCTGCTGACCACCCCTTTGTTAGAGACTCTGGATTCCAGCTCTGCTTAGAATCATTAAGGTTGGAGAAGACCTCCAAGATCCTGAGTCCAGCTACTAACCTAACACTGCCAGACCCTGTCCCTAAGTGCCACACACAGACTTCATTTTACACTTCCCTGGACAGCCCTTCCCTTCCCTTCCCTGGGCAGCCTGCTCCAGTCCTCACTCTTTCAGTAAAGGAATTTTTCCTGATGTTCAACCTAAACTTCTCCAGCAGAACTTGAGGCCATTTCCTCCTGTCCTGTCACTTGTTCCTTGGGAGAAGAGACCAAACCCCACCAGGCTCCAGCCCCTGTTCAGGGAGTTACAGAGAGTGAGAAGCCTCCCCTGAGCCTCCTTTCCTCCAGGCTGAACATCCCCAGCTGGCTCAGCTGCTCCTCACAGTACTTGAGCTCAAGACCCCTCCCCAGCCTCACTGCAGACACCCTGCAGGTCCCTGTTCCCACCCCTGCATGGAAGTTTTGCTCATCTGCTTTCCTTTTCCTTTTCCAGCTCTTGCTGCCATTCAGTTTCTCCCTCAAGCCCAACAGAGAATTTTTAATTCAGTGACATCAGGTCCCTTCCTCTTTTCTGTCTCTCAGCACCTCTCTGCTCCCTGGGCTGTGCCCCAAATCCTGCAGGTGACAGATCACAGGTTGGGAAAGACCTTTGGGGATCACAGAGTCACAGAAGCATTCAGGTTGGAAGAGACCCTCAGGCTCACCAAGTCCAGCCCAGGACCCTACTCTGCAAGGGTCACCCCTAAACCATAGCCCCAAGCACCACATCCAGACCACCTCTGAACACAGCCAGGGCTGGGGACTCCACCACCTCCCTGGGCAGCACATTCCAGTCCCTGACCACTCTTTTTCCTAATGTCCACTCTAAAGCTGCCCAGTGGCAGCTGGAGGCTGTTCCCTCTTGTCCTGTCACCAGTTCCCTGTGAGCAGAGACCAGCACCAACCTCTCACAACCTCCTTCCAGGTAGCTGTAGACAGCCATGAGGTCTGCCCTCAGCCTCCTCTGTTTCACACTGACCATCCCCAGCTCTTCATCAGATTTATTCTGCAGCTCNCTGAACACAGCCAGGGCTGGGGACTCCACCACCTCCCTGGGCAGCACATTCCAGTCCCTGACCACTCTTTTTCCTAATGTCCACTCTAAAGCTGCCCAGTGGCAGCTGGAGGCTGTTCCCTCTTGTCCTGTCACCAGTTCCCTGTGAGCAGAGACCAGCACCAACCTCTCACAACCTCCTTCCAGGTAGCTGTAGACAGCCATGAGGTCTGCCCTCAGCCTCCTCTGTTTCACACTGACCATCCCCAGCTCTTCATCAGATTTATTCTGCAGCTCATCAAATCCAGCCTAGGACCCACCACCATCTGATAACTAATCCATGGCACTGAGTGCCTCCTCCAGCCCTTTTCTAAACACTTCCAGGGACAGGGACTCCACCACCTCCCCAGGCAGCCCATTCCAATCACCCTGGGAAGAATTTCTTCCCCACCCAGCCCAACTGACTGACTGACACAGCTCCACTTCCCTCTTTCACTACCCCTCTGACACTGGTGTCTGCCCTCTCTGTGCCCCTAAACTCTGTTCAGGATGCCATGGGGACCTCACACCCCCCTCTGGCATCAGTGTCTGCCCTCTCTGTGCCCTTAAACTCTCTTCAGGATGCCAGAGGGACCTCACCCCCTCTCTGGCACTGGTGTCTGCCCTCCCTGTGCCCCTAAACTCTGCTCAGGATGCCAGAGGGACCTCACCCCCCCTACTGGCACTGGTGTCTGCCCTCTCTGTGCCCCTAAACTCTGTTCAGGATGCCAGGGGGAGCTCACACCCCCCATACAGAACCAGCACCTCCCAGCTGGTGCCTCCTGCAGTCCACTCACCCCCTCCTGCTGCTGCCCTCCACTGCACTCCTCACTCACATCCTTCCTGCCATGCCTGACTCGCTTGCCCTTGGCTATCCTTCCATCCCTGGGCACCTGGAGAAGCTGACTTCTTCCTTCCTGCTGCCAAAACTCTGCCCCTTGAACCTAAGTTCCAACTCCCTAAGTGCCACAACAGGGGGAGGGAGCTGCAGCCCCCCGGAGCCCCCCGGGCTCAGAGCTGTGCTGTGGGGAGCACATGGGAGCAGCTTTGCTCCTGGTTTAAGCCCAGCCCAGAGCAGCCCAGAGCTGTTTTGTCTGCCCTGTGCAGCAGGCAGGATTTGTGTTAGAGGCCTCCAAGGACAGCTGGCATGGCTGGGTCCAACTTCCTTCCAGGGAGCTGTAGAGAGCAATGAGGTCTCCCCTCAGCCTCCTCTTCTCCACAGCAAACAGCCCCAGGTCCCTCAGCTGCTCCTCACCAGACCTGTGCTCGAGGTCCCTGAGCAGCTTCATTGCCTTTCTGACCCAGAGCTTTCTCCTAATTGCCTCTGGAATAATTCAGCTGTGCTGTGCCAGAGCCCAGGCAGGACTCTGCTGCCCTCCAAAGAGCCCCAGGGTCCTCTGTGGGCCCAGCTGCCCTCCTGGGGCAAACTGAAAGAGAGCAGGTTCAGGTTGAGCTTTCTAGACTGGGACTCTCTAGACTGGGACTTGGGAAACTGAAGTCTTGCCATGCAGATGGAGAGGCTCTGGAACAGGCTGCCAGGAGAGCTTGTGGAGCTCCATCACTGGAAGTGTGCTGAGTCAGGCTGCCTGGGGCTCTCAACAGCCTCTGCTGAAAGGTTTCCCTCTCTTGTCACAGCTCACATCCCGCTGTGTCCTGGGCTGTAGCACACAGATCAGGACCCCTCAGCTCAGGCCAAGCAGCTTCCCCCCCTCATCTCTGGCTGGGAGATTCTGCTCCCCATGTTGAAGCTGGGCAGAAGCCACACTGAGGACCCTCCAGCCAGCCCCATGCCTCCCTCCCATGCAGGCACTTAGCCTGAGAGCTCCAAGTAAACTTCCAGCTGCTTCTGCAGCTTCAGTGTGGTCCTCTCCTGTTTCCTGGGCCAGCTCCTGGGCAGGGACAGCCATGGGAAGGTTCAGGCAGCCTCCCTCAGCTGGACACCCCCAACAGCACCCAAGGAGAGCAGAGCTGGGGGGGATGCTCCTTTAGGAGCTGCTGCAGCTTGGCACAGGACAAGGGAGTGGCAGCCCAGGCCTGCCTCCCACTACCACTTACCCAGGCCTCCTCCTTGAGCTGCAGGACCTGGTGCTGCAGCTCCTCCTGCCCCTGGTGCTGCAGCTCCTCCTGCCCCTGGTGCTGCTACAGGTCCTGGATGAGGACCTGGATGAGGTCCTGCTGCTGGCTCAGCTGCTTGAGTGAGCAGATGTCGAGCTGCAGCCCTTCTACCTCTTCCTTGTGCTGCTGCTTCTCCTGCAGCTGACTCACCAGCATCCTGCAGCAAGCAGCCAGGGAAGCTGAGGCACCAACCTCCCTCAGCTGCCAGATTCCATCCCCTGAGGAGGCTGCTGAGGAGGCCATTTCTCCCCTGAAGCTTCAGAGCTGGGAACTCTCCTCCTGGCCAGAACACCCTGGGGACAGCACAGACCCAGCTGTGCCAACAGAACATCTGTCCTCTGGCTGCACTGAGCCTCCAAGCACAGCCCAGGAGCAGGCTGCACCAGCCCTGCCTCTTTGGAGGCTGCTGGTGAGCCCAGGGCAGCCATCTGCCCATGTGGCTGTGCCAGTGCCCAGAGCAAGGTGGGATGCTCCAGATGCCCAGGATGGATTTGCTGCAGAGAAGGGAAGCAGAGCCAGGACTACTCCACACCCAGGTGGCTGCTTCAAAGAGGATTTGCAGCTGCTCAGCACCACAGAGGCCAGGCAGCTGCAACTCAGCTGCAACAAGGCTAACACCAGGGAAAGCCTCCCCAGCAGCATGGATCCTGCAGCCCACTGTGGGGAAACCAACCTCAGCTGGGGGCCTGACTCTTGGAGCCACACTGACCTGTGGGCATCCTGCATGGCATCACCTGTGGGCATCCTGTGTGGCATCACCTGTGGGCATCCTGCATGGCATCACCTGTGGGCATCCTGTGTGGCATCACCTGTGGGCATCCTGCATGGCATCACCTGTGGGCATTTTGCATGGCATCACCTGCATGCTCCAGGTCAGCCACTACCACCTTCTCGGGGCTCCTGCCCAGCCCAAATGTCTCAGCTCGGCTCTGCAGGGAGAGGAGGGCAGGATGAGGCCAGCCCCAGAGGCAGGGCAGGGACTCAGCCCCAGAGGCAGGGACTCAGCCCCAGAGGCAGGACAGGGACTCAGCCCCAGAGGCAGGACAGGGACTCAGCTCCAGCGGCAGGATAGGGACTCAGCCCTTCACTTCAGCAGGTCCCAAGGGTTTCCTGTCCTGCAGCTCCACAGCCTTGGATCTCCACAGCTCCTCACTCATCGGCAGCTCTGAGCCTTCTCTGGGGGTTCCTGCCCCTCCCCAGCGCTCAGCAGCACCTCCCCACCGGGCTGTGCCCCTCTGGCACCGGCTGCAAGTGTTCCTCTGCCCCCCGGGTGCAGGCAGAGTTTGGCTCAGCAGGCACCACCCCTCCTCAGCGGGACGAGCTCCCAGCCAGCAGCTCCAGAGCAGAGCTGTCCTCATAGCCAGGGGAAGGGCCACTTGTCCCTTGTCACCCCCTCCCCTCTGTCACCACTGCCTGCTGGTCAGAGCCACCTCCTGAGGGAGCTGAGGGCATGCAGGACAATTGCAGCTCGCAGAGCCCAAGCAGCTCTCTGACCAAGGGAACCTCCTCAAGGGGCTGTGCTGGGTGGAGAGAGAAGGACAAGGTTGTGCCCCCACTGCCCAGCAGCAGCAGCCTCAGCAGGACACCTGGGCTTGGGTGACAGGTTGGACCTGATGGTCTGGAAGGTCTGTTCCAACCTTTTTGTGATTCTGTGACCCCCAGCACATGAGCTGAGGAACTTACTTCTCCTGGCCTGGACCAGCCAGCACTGCCTGCTGCCCCCCAGGAGCCAAAGGAGAGGTTGTCCTGAGTGCCCCTGGCAGCTCCTCAGCCTGTGGAAGGCCACCTGGCCCTGCAGGCTCCCATAGCCCTGCTCCAGGCTCTGCTACCACACCTGCTCCTCCTCCAGCTCCTGCAGCAGCCCTTGGCTCTCCCACACCACACACTGCTGCTGCTGTGGGGACAGACAGCAGGGAGGGGGACAGACAGCAGGGAGGGGGGACAGACAGCAGGGAGGGGGACAGACAGCAGGGAGGGGGGACAGACAGCAGGGAGGGGGGACAGGCAAAGGCAGCACCCCTCAGGGAGGGGACAGACAGGAGCACAGCAGGCAGGACCTGAGTCAGGGGACAGGCAGGAGCACCCAGGGGAAGAGGATGAGGGTACTGGGTGAGGGTACTGGGTGAGGGTACTGGGTGAGGGTACTGAAGGACCCTCTCTACCCTCCAGATCCTGTGACTGCTCCTGCAGGGGCTGGCCCAGGGCACTGCTCTCCTCCCTGCCCTGCACCTTCTTGGCTTCCCCCTCTGCCAAGTGCTGGGGAAAAGCAGAGGGGAAGCTACAGGCAGAGTCCTGCCTGGAGACAGCCCTGGCTGCCAGAGACCTCCACGGACCACAACACACTGCCAGGTCCTTGGAGAGCTCTGCAGAGCCCAGAACAGGCTCATCCCCTGGCAGGACAGACCCTGCCTGAGCTCCTCCTGGCCCTGGCAGCTCTCTGTGCTGTGCCTCTGCAGCTGCTGCACCTGGGCCTCCTGGGCTGCAGCCTCCTGCTGCATCTCCCCAGTGTGGGCAGCCCTCAGCCCAGGAGCTGCTCCACCAGCTGCTGCTTCTGCTAGGCCTTGGGTAGGGCAGGAGGGTGGTTGAGAACCAGGACACAGCCTCACAGCCCCCATCAATGGCAGCCCAGGCACACTCACACTGCCCTTCTGCAGGGAGTGTGCATTGCCCAACTCCCACCCATCTGCTTGGAGCTCTGAGCCTCCAGTACCACCCCAAACACACCTCAGGGCTGGCAGAGCAGCTCTCCATGCCATGCCCTCCCACATGGATCCACACATGAGCTCTGCCATGGCTTTACAGCCCAACACCCACCTCCTGGCCAGCCCTGACAGCAATATCTTCCATCCCCATTCCCCACAACCCCCAAGACAGGATCACAGCACAGGAGGCCTCCCTTCCCCTCCACAGACACCCCCAGAGAGAGTGGTGACAGCCCAAGCAGAGACACCCCCAGCTGGTGGCAGCAGACACTGCCAGCAGGAGCCTGGTGGGAGAAGACATTGTGCCAGGACTGCTCCCAGCACAGGGCACTGCTCCTAGCACAGGGCACTGCTTCCAGCACAGGGCACTGCTCCCAGCACAGGGCACTGCTCCCAGCACAGGGCACAGCTCAGCCTGCATCCAGCCAAGCACCCAGGAGGGTGCCCACCCCAGCCCCAGGGCCACCAGCTCCACATATTCATAGGAAGCACTAAAAATGCAGGAATGAGACCCAGATGCAGCATTCCTGCCTGGGGGACTCGACTGGGACCCTGCCCTGGGCCCTGGTGAGGCTCCAGCTCAAATACTGAGTTTAGTTTTGGGCTCCTCACTCCCAGATGGACATTGAGAGGATGGAACAGGTCCAGAGAAGGGCAACAGAGCTGGGAAGGGTCTGGAGAAAGAAGGCTGAGGAGGAGCAGCTGAGGGAGCTGGGGGGGTTTGGTGTGGAGAAGGGGAGGCTGATGGAGACCTCATTGCTCTCTGCAGCTCCCTGAGAGGAGGCTGCAGGGAGGTGGGGGTTGGGCTCTGCTCCCTAGGCTCAGGGAGAAGAGGAAATGGCCTGAAATTGTGCCATGGGAGGGTTAGGTTGGAGAGGAGGAAAAATTTCTTTGCTGTCAGAGTGGTCAGGGCTTGGCAAAGGCTGCCCAGGGAGGTGGTGGAGTCCCCATCCCTGGAGGTGTTCCAGATCCCTGTGGCCATGGCACCTGGGGCCATGGTTTGGTGGCCAGGGAGCTGTCAGGTCAATGATTGGACTCACTCTTGGGAGAGCTTTTCCCACCCTAACAGTTCTCTGGCAGGCAGGGTCAGCTCCCAGCCCAGTGCTGGCAGAGGGCTGAAGCCAAGGGCAGCCATGGGGACTGCACAAAGGGACTGGCAAGAAGTGGTCAAGCAACAGGCAGCAACCCCCCAATGCCCTGAGGCCCACAAAGGGCCCTGAGACCCCAGCTGCTCCTCTGGACCTCCATCTCCATGCCCCAACCATGTGGGAAGCACAGGAGAGAGCTGCTGGGCTGCACAGCTCCAGCTTTGCTGAGGTGCAAATACAGAACAGAGTCTCCTCCCCTGCAGCCTTGGTGCTGTTTCTGCCATCCTCCAGACCTCAGCCCTGTCAGGGATCCACACTTGGGCACCTGTGGGGACACAAGAGGGAAGCCCTGCAGAGAGCCACAGCAAGGGACATGGAAAGCATCTGGGCACCAGCCTCTGAATCCAGGATTGCAGCCCCTGCCACAGGCCTCACAGTCATAGAATGTTTGGGTTGAAAGGGACCTTAAAGCTCATCCAGTTCCAACCCCTGCCATGGGCAGGGACACCTCCCACCAGCCCAGGCTGCTCAGGGCCTCATCCAGCCTGGCCTTGAACACCTCCAGGCAGGGGACAGCCACAGCCTCCCTGGGCAACCTGTGCCAGGCTCTCCCCACCCTCACTCTCAACAATTTCTTCCTCATCTCCACTCTCAATCTCCCCTCTCCCAGCTCAAAGCCATTGTCCCTCATCCTGGCACTCCCAGCCCTTGTCAAAAGTCCCTCCCCAGCTCTCCTGGAGCCCTTCAGGTACTGGAAGGTTGCTCTGAGGTCTCCCTGGAGCTTTCTCTTCTCTAGGCTGAACAGCCCCAACTCTCCCAGCCTGGCCCCACAGCAGAGCTTCTCCAGCCTCTGATCACCTTTGTGACCTCCTCTGGACCCTCTCCAGCAGCTCCAGGTCCTTCTTGTGCTGGGGTCCCCAGAGCTGGAGGCAGTGCTGCAGGTGGGGTCTGAGCAGAGCAGAGCAGAGGGGCAGAATCCCCTCCCTGTGCTGCTCTCTCCCTGCTCTGGATGCAGCTCAGCACTCAGCTGCCTGCTGGGCTGCCAGGGGCCATTGCTGGCTCCTGGGGAGGTTGTCCCCAGCTGACACCCCCAAGGCCTTCTCCTCAGGGCTGCTCTCCAACCACTGCTCTCCCAGCCTGGATTTGTGCTGGGGGTTGCCCTGACTGAGCTGCATGGAATCATTTCAGTAGGTAAAGTCCTTTCACCAGATTCATAGTGTCTGAATCTTCATCTTGGCCCCTTCGTGTCCAGCAGCTGCAACTTGACCTGAGCTCAAGGCTGCAGCAGTGCCTATGTTAATTAAAAGACTTTTATTTGTGTCTAAAAACCTCTCTCTCGTGCTAAGATTTCTCCCTTGTGCTACTGGGGAAGTTTTATAACAGACAGAAAATCTAACAGAAAGAAAAACACTGAGTGAAAAACACTCAGCGAAAAGCACTCAGTGAACCTCCTTACTTCAAGACACATTGGTGCCCTCCAGCCCCTTGGTGCCCTCCAGCTCCTTGGTGCCCTCCAGCCCCTCAGTGCCCTCCAGCCCTATTGGTGTCCTCCAGCCCCTTGGTGCCCTCCAGCTCCTTGGTGCCCTCCAGCCCCTCAGTGCCCTCCAGCCCTATTGGTGTCCTCCAGCCCCTTGGTGCCCTCCAGCTCCTTGGTGCCCTCCAGCCCCTCAGTGCCCTCCAGCCCTATTGGTGTCCTCCAGCCCCTTGGTGCCCTCCAGCTCCTTGGTGCCCTCCAGCCCCTCAGTGCCCTCCAGCCCTATTGGTGTCCTCCAGCCCCTTGGTGCCCTCCAGCTCCTTGGTGCCCTCCAGCCCCTCAGTGCCCTCCAGCCCTATTGGTGTCCTCCAGCCCCTTGGTGCCCTCCAGCTCCTTGGTGCCCTCCAGCCCCTCAGTGCCCTCCAGCCCTATTGGTGTCCTCCAGCCCCTTGGTGCCCTCCAGCTCCTTGGTGCCCTCCAGCCCCTCAGTGCCCTCCAGCCCCATTGGTGCCCTCCAGCCCCATTGGTGCCCCCCAGCCCCATTGGTGCCCTTCAGCCCCATTGGTGCCCTCCAGCCCCATTGGTGCCCTTCAGCCCCATTGGTGTCCTCCAGCCCCTTCGGGCCCTCCAGACCCATTGGTGCCCTCCAGCCTCATTGGTGCCCTCCAGCCTCATTGGTGCCCTTCAGCCCCTCGGTGCCCTCCAGCCCCATGGGCTGATGCACACCCAGGGAGCAAGGACCACATTCAGTCTCTGCAGGGATCACTTCCAATGCACAGCAGCAGAAGGGAGAGGCAGGAGCCTGTCCTGTGCCTGTCGCTAGCAGAAGTGTCCTGGACAAGGCAGAGGGAGGAGGACCCAGGGGATGAAAGCAGCCAGGCCAGGTGGGGAAGAAGAAGAGAGTGGTTTTGGTTGGAAAAGACTTTTCAGGTCATTGAGTCCAACCATTCTCTGACTCCCCCAAGGCTGCTGCTAAGCCATGGCCCTCAACACCACATCTCCCTGGCTTTTAATCACTTCCAGGGATGGGGATTCAGCTACCTCCCTGGGCAGCCTGTGCCAGGCTTTGAGAGCTCTTGCAGTGAAGAAGGTTCCTCTAATAGCAAATGTAAACCTCCCCTGGTGTGTCTTGAGACCATTTTCTCTCATTCTATCACTTGTTCCTTACGAGAGGAGCCCAACCCCCACCTCACTCCAACCTCCTTCCAGGGAGATGTGGAGAGCAGGAAGGTCTCCCCCGTGCCTCCTTCTCTCCGACTTCAACAATCCAGGTTCCCTCACAAGAGCTGTTCCCCAGAGCTTTAGGAAGCAGGGCAGATGGACACCCAGGTAGCACCAACCCTGAACACCCCCACGAGGTGCTGTGCTTGCCAGGCTGTGGGTCCCTACATGCCAGGGAGCCCCGTGAGCAGCATCCACACAGCTGATGCACCACTGGGCACCAAGGTGCCACCAAGCCAGGCAGCAGCAGGGTGGTGACCCAGGGAGAGTCCCGAGCCACAGCATCTGCAACCCCCCCAAGGCTGAGCCCCCGGGGGAGGTGCAAGGACCCCAAACCCGCAGGCAGGGGCTTGTCGTGTCCACACTCCCCACCCCTCCCCCAAGGACCCCCCAGAACGCCCCTCACCTGCAGGTACAGCTCCCTCTCAGCCCCCCCACTGCTGCCAGCACTCCCCCTCCCACGCCCTGCCCTCGGCTCCTTGATTGCTGCTAGTTGGAGGAGGGGAGGAGTTACAGCTCCCCTCTGCCTCCTGCACCACCTCACAGACACCCCCGGGAGGGGGCATTGGTTACCCACCCCCTGCTGCAGCACCCCAAGATCTGCCCCAGCTTGGGCAGCCCAAGGGACTCCTCTGCAGGGCACCTGGAGACCCCTCACTGGGGACATGCCCCAGAAGGGTCACCCCAAGACCACACCTGGGACAACCCAAGCAGCTTTATCATGGACCTACTCCTATCGCTCAACCCCCCCTTCTGACCTGGGGCACCCCAAGAGCCCACTGGGAGCACCCCTCCTATCTAGAGCACCCCAAAACTGCTCTCAGCCAGGGCACTCGAGACCCTGACCCCTAATCCCAGGGGCACTCCAGGCACCTCAATGCCACCACGGCCCCATGGCACAGGCCCCTGGTACCCTGTGGTAAGGATGAAGCCCTGTGGCCATGGCACCAGAGCTGCACTGCCAGATGGCTGTGGGCCCCCACAGCACATGGGTGCCACCCTCTGTGGGTGAAACTGCCCACGGGTGCCAATGCTGTGGGTCCTCACTGCCCACAGGGGCTGCTGTCTGTGAGTGTGGTCAGGGATTGGCACAGGCTGCCCAGGGAGGTGGTGGAATCCCCATGCCTGGAGGTGCTCAGGAACCCTGTGGCCATGGTGGGGTTAAAGTTGGGGTTGGAGTGGATGTGGTGCTGAGGGACCAGAGGCAGTGATTGTGAGCTCCAGGTGACTGCTTGGGACTGGGTGAGCTCAGAAGCCTCTTCCGAGCCCAAGAGTTGTGTGACTGTGTCCAAACCCAAGGGTTGTGTGACTGTGTCCAAACCCAAGGGTTGTGTGACTGTGTCCAAACCCCAGGGTTGTGTGACTGTGTGTCCAAGGGTTGTGTGACTGTGTCCAAGCCCAAGGGTTGTGTGACTGTGTGTCCAAACCCAAGGGTTGTGTGACTGTGTGTCCAAACCCAAGGGTTGTGTGACTGTGTGTCCAAGCCCAAGGGTTGTGTGACTGTGTGTCCAAACCCAAGGGTTGTGTGACTGTGTGTCCAAACCCAAGGGTTGTGTGACTGTGTGTCCAAGCCCAAGAGTTGTGTGACTGTGTGTCCAAACCCAAGGGCTGTGTGACTGTGTGTCCAACCCAAGGGTTGTGTGACTGTGTGTCCAACCCAAGGGTTGTGTGACTGTGTGTCCACGTTCAGAGCAGGGCAGGGCTGCTGGGCTGTGGAGGCTGCAGGCAGTGAAGAGCTCAGGGAGCAGATGGCTTCGTATATAGTAAAAAGTCTTTATTAAGAAGGCTTTGAAGTCAAAAAATAAAACTCTTGATACAATTTTCATAACCGTCAAGTCAGCTCAGCAAATATATAATCAGTACTTTAGCCATGTAAGGTTAAAGGTCCGTTATTTTTTTTCTTATTTTAAAATAAAATATATTTTAGTTTTTAAAATTTATTCAATAAAGTACATATTTTCCTATAAATTCCCTACATATACATAAAGAGGTAAAAAAAAAAAGAAAGAAAATTAAAAACAGAGGAAAAAGAAGAACGAACAAAAAGGTTAAAATGAAAGGAAATGAAAACACCTCCCAAAAAAAAGCAAAAAAAAAAAAGGAGGGCAAACAACACAGAAATGGAGACAAAAAAAGACAGAAACAAACACGAAAAGTAGACAAAAGACAAAAAATACTCAAACAAAAAAAGACAAAAAATGTGACAAAAAAGACCAAAAAAGAGGAAAAAGACCAAAAAAGAGGAAAAAGACCAAAAAAGAGGAAAAAGACCAAAAAAGAGGAAAAAGACCAAAAAAGAAAAAAACCCAAAAAACAAAGACCAAAAATTACAAAAAGACCAAAGAAGACCAAAAAAAATTACCAAAAAGACTAAAAGAACAAAACCAAAAAAAGACCAAAAAGAATCCCACAAAAAAGGACAAAAAGGGACCAGAAAAAAAAGGACAAAAAAGGGACCAAAAAAAAAAGGACCAAAAAACGATCACCAAAAAGGGACCAAAAAAAGAGAGAAAAGGAAAAAAAAGACAAACAGGGACCCCAAAAAAAAGGACAAAAGAACCCCAAAAACCACAAAACAAGAACCAAACAATAAAAAGACTAAATTAAAAGAGATAAGAGACAAAAAACCAAACCAACAAAAAACAAACAAAACAAAATCAAACAAACAAAAACCCCCCCAAAACAGAAAACAAAAACCACAAATGAAACTCAAACCCAACCAGGAAAGAAAAAAGAGCTCAAACTCTGCCTGGTTTTTGCACCTCGGTGTCTTAACTGTGCCCCTCCCCACCTCCAGCTGGCCTGGCCCCTGTGGCCACGACCCCAGCCTCATCCCCTGCATTTTTGGGGCACTTTTCACATTGGCAATAGATTAAAAAACAAAAACAAACAAACAAACAAACAACCTAAACCCAAAACAACAAAACCAAACCAAAACTCCCCAAAATTCTCTCCTTTGTATCTCTAGAACCCATAAAGAATCCTCCAGAAAACAAAAACCCTCTAGGTACAAAAAAATAAAGAAGCCACGACGCCGACGACAACCAAATGTATAACAACAACAACAACAGCAATAATAATAATAATAATTAATAATAGAATGATTTGTAAAAAAATAATAATAAACCCCAAAACAAAAACCGAGAAAAAAAAACCAAAACAACTAAAAAG
>VXBD01003382.1:111720-124377 GCA_013399975.1 Indicator maculatus
CCGCCCCGCCTACGAACCGCCTCCCACCGCGCCTGGATCCCTCCGCCCGCGCACGCCGCGGCATATAGTCCCTCCCCACCGCCCCCCTGGGCGGGAAATCCGTTTTGTCGCGCACGTGGAGCTCCCCGGCTCGGCCTTCCTTCGGTGTTCGGCAGCGCCGTTCTGGGCATCTTCTCCCGGGTGCGCTGGCGGCTCAGCCCCGCAGCCCCAGCAGGGGCTAGGGATGGGACACGGTGCTGGGCACCTGGGACCCAGGACTGGACACTCAGGACATGGGGTTAGAGATGGGACACGCAGCTAAGGACACAGGAATGAAGACAGGACGTGGGGCTGGGCACCTGAGATATGTGACTGAGGATGGAACCCAAGGCTTGACACTCAGAACGTGGGGCTGGGCGCCTGGGACATGGGGATGAAGATGGGGCACAGGGCTGATGACAGGACCTGGGCATGGAAAGCTGGGGCAAAGGTCTGAAGATGGGCCACGGGGCTGGACACTTGGGACATGGGGATGAAGATGAGGCACAGGGCTGGACACTTGGGACATGGGGATGAAGATGAGGCACAGGGCTGGACACTTGGGATGTGGGGCTGCGGACAGAGGGCTGGACAGCTTGGACACAGGACTGAAGGTGAGACACAGGAATGGATGCTCAAGACCACGGGGCTGAAAACAGTGCAGGGCTGGACACTCACAACCTGGGACTGGACACCTGGGACATGGCTTTGGGCGCTGGGGACAGGAGGCTGGAGATGGGGAACACAGCTGGGGGGACAGGGCTGAAGGCAGGAGCTGGGGCAGGATGCCTGAGACACAGGGCTGAAGATGGGACATGGGGCAAGACATCCATGACACAGGGCTGGAGATGGTGCTCTGTGACAGGCCAAGGGGTAATGGGCACAAAATGGAGCATTTTAAGTTCCATCTGAACAAAAGGAGGAACTTCTGTAATTTAAGGGAGCCCTGGAGCAGGCTGCCCTGAGAGCTGCTGGAGTCTCCATCACTAGAGACATTCAAAACCTGCCTGGACATGTTCCTGTGTGAGCTCCTCTAGGTGACCCTGCCCCAGAGCCCTACCATGCTGTGATTCAGTGAACAGACAGAGACCAGCAGGATCCTGAGGTGATCACTGTCCATGCCAAGGGCTTGAAGCCTGATGGTGATCCCCTGGATCTCAGGGCTCGCTGCTCTCCTGGCCATGTGTGTGAGAGCAGCTCCAGCCACTGCCTGCTTCCTGTGACCCCAAACTCCCTTGGTCTGTTTGAACTTCCAGGGCTCCCTCCAGCCCACATCTGCAGACTAAGCTGTCAGGAAGCTTTAATTGTTCTTTTAGAGTATTGTGAACTGTAACTGCTGGAGTGGGTCCAGAGGAGGCCACCAAGATGATCAGAGGATGGAGAACCTCCACTAGGGGGCCAGGCTGGGAGAGTTGGGGCTGTTCAGCCTGGAAAAGAGAAAGCTCCAGGGAGAGCTCAGAGCAGCCTTCCAGTACCTGAAGGGCTCCAGGAGAGCTGGGGAGGGACTTTGAACAAGGGCTGGGAGTGCCAGGATGAGGGACAATGGCTTTGAGCTGGGAGAGGGGAGATTGAGAGTGGAGATGAGGAAAAAATTCCTGACAGTGAAGGTGAGGAGAGACTGGCACAGGTTGCCCAGGGAGGTTGTGGCTGCCCCTTCCCTGGAGGTGTTCAAGGCCAGGCTGGATGAGGCCTTGAGCAAGCTGGGCAGGTGGGAGGTGTCCCTGCCCATGGCAGGGGGTTGGGACTGGATGAGCTTTCAGGTCCCTTCCAACCCAACCCATTCTGGGTTACATTCAAAACCACGAAACAGAGTGCCAGCAGCTCCTGCAGGGTTGACAGGAGGGATCCTTAAGGTCCCTTCCAAGCCAAACCATTCTGTGATTCTATGACTCATTCCAAACTCCCTTACTCAGAAAGCAGCAGGAAGAGGAGGAGGGATGGGTGAGAGGAAACTTCTAATGCCCATGGGGTGAGCTGTCCAGAGCCAGGAGCAGAAAAGAAGTTGTTCCTCTAGGCAGGTGTGCCTGTGCACCTGCTTTGTGCAGGAAGATGTTTAAGTTTAGGATACTCAGTGGTGGGGATTTTGCCTTTAATTCCATCCACAGGGAACATCCCATACCCTGAGGCCTCCATCTCTCTGGGGATGGGTTTGTTTGGCTGGCTTGAAGGATGGCACCTTCTGGGCTCACTCTTCCAAACCCTTTTGCTCTGCTGTTGCTGTTACTTCCTGTGATCCTGAACACACAGATCAGGAAAGTTCTCATCAAACCACATTCTTCTCATAAATGCACTTTTGGTTAAAAAAAAATACAATTCAAATCCCAAGTGCCAAACTCACACAGTTCTACCCCAAAACTGGCACTGAGATGTAGCTTCTTGGCTGAAGATGCAGTGCAAAGGAGCCCAAGGCCTGCAGGGATGTGGTTTGCTCTCCTTCAGCCCTGGGAGCAGAGTTGGGTGGGGGTGAGACCCCAGTGGGTCCTCAGCCTGCATCCTGATGATGACCTGCTGAATCCCACCAGAGCCCTGCCCTCTGCCCCAGTGTCCCTCACCCAGGGATGGAAGCCCTCTCCTTGACACCAACCCCTTGACACCAACCCCTTGACTGTTTCCTCCTGCACTGAGTGAAATCAGCCAAGAGGAGGAGAGAAGCTTTCAGTGCAGGAGGTGGTGCAGGACACCCCCTCCCGTTTGCATGCTGGGGTTTAAGACGTGGAGTGAGTGGAAGTGAGCCCAGAGGAGTGCAGTGAACAGCAGCAGCTGTGCACAGAGGGATCTGTGGGGGAAGGGGAATGAACCAGGGTTGTTTAGTCTGGAGAAAGCAGCTGACGTCCCCCAGCCCCTGGACTCTGCACTGAAGAGGCCACACCTTGAGTCCTGGGGTCAGTTTTGGGCCCCTCACTCCAAGAAGGATATTGAGGGACTGGAACAGGTCCAGAGAAGTGCAACAAAGCTGGGGAAGGGTCTGGAGAAGAGGGCTGGGGAGGAGCAGCTGAGGGAGCTGGGGGGGTTCAGCTTGGAGGAGGCTGAGGGAGACCTCATTGCTCTCTGCAGCTCCCTGAGAGGAGGCTGCAGGGAGGTGGGGGTTGGGCTCTGCTCCCTAGGATCGGTGACAGAAGGAGAGGAACTGGCCTGAAATTGTGCCAGGGGAGGGTTAGGCTGGAGATGAAGAACAATTTCTTTGCTGCCAGAGTGGTCAGGGCTTGGCACAGGCTGCCCAGGGAGGTGGTGGAGTCCCCATCCTTGGAGGGGTTCCAGAACCCTGTGGCCATGGCACTTGGGGCCATGGTTTGGTGGCCATGGTGGGGTTGGGTTGATGCTGGATTGGATGATCTCAGAGAGCTTTTCCAACCCAAACAACTCTTATGACTCTGAGAGCAGACCCTGCTGTGGGCTGGGGATGGAGCAGGCAACCTCCTAATGTCCCTTGAGCCTCGAGCTCAGAGTTACAGCAGTTAGGAACTCAGTGCCCCCTTTGAGCTGACACAGCCACAGCCTGCAGAGAAGACCTCTGCTCTCCTAGGACTGCATGAAATGTTTGGGTAGAAACTGCCTCTGGAGCCCAAGGGAAATATCCCAGTGATCCTTTGGGAATGCTGCCAGGTTAGAGAGGATGAGCTGAAGGTGGATTCAACCATCAATCTGTGCTGTTCCAGCAGATCACCCAAATCAGATGCTGTCAGGCATGGAAGCCAGCAACAGGACACCCTGAGAGAAGAAACTCTGCAGACAACTCCAGATGAAAGCTTCCTGCCCTGCAGACAGATAGCAGAGGGGCTTAGAATCACAGAAGTGCTTAGGTTGGAGAAAGCTTTGAGCACCACAGACAACTTCTGACCTGGCACTGCCCCATCCACTTGTTTCAGAGCAGGACTCTCTGGGCAAAATCCAACCTCTCAGCACTGCAGTGAGGCAGCATCTGAGGCTAGTCCAGAAGACAACCACAGGAGGCACCAGCATGGGCAGAGTGCAGCAGACTGGCAGTGCTGAGTGGCTGCTGTAGAATTGCTTCAGTTGGAAAAGCCTTTTCAGCTCCCCCAGTCCAACCATATCCAGCTTTGCCATGGCCCTCAGCACCACATCTCTGGCTTCTGAACACCTCCAGGGATGTGCATTCAATCACCTCCCTGAGGAGCCTCTTCCAATGTTTGAGAAGCTTTCAGTGAAGAAGTTTCTAATATCCAACCTAAACCTCCCCTGGCACAACTTGAGGCCATTTCCTCTCATCCTGCCACTTGTTCCTTGGGAGAAGAGCCCAACCCCCACCTGGTTCCAACCTCCTTCCAGGGAGCTGTAGAGAGCAAGGAGGTCTCCCTCAGCCTCCTCTTCCCCAGGCTGAACACCCCCAGCTCCCTCAGCTGCTCCTCCCCAGCCCTCTTCTTCAGACCTAAAAGGTTCCCTGTCCCAGCTCCACTTACACCTTTCATGATCAATGTGGAGACACCAACCTGGACAAACCCTCAGGAAAACCAGGCAGGCACTCAGACCTTGCTGTGCTCAGAGGTGGCTCTGAAGGGACACCACTGACCCAGAGCTGAAGAGCTTTTGGATTCCCCTGAACCTACAGCACCCTGAGCTTGGCTGCTGCTGTGCCCTCTGGTGGAGCTTGCCAGGGTTTGAAGCTCGTCCTCCACTGGGTGGTTCTTGATTTTCAAGCAATTTAATCAGGTTGGAAGGGAGCTTCCAAAGGCACCATGTCCAACACCCCTGCAGGCAGCAGGGACAGCTCCAGCCAGAGCAGGCTGCATAGGGACACAGCAAGGCTGATCCTGAATGTCTGCAGGGATGGAGCCTCAACCACCTCCCTGGACAACCTGTTCCAGTGTCTCCTCACCCTCACTGTGCAGAACTTCCTCCTGATGTCCAACCTAACTCTGCCCTGCTCCAGTTCCAAACCATTGCCCCAGGTCCTATCCCCACAGCCCTTCTGAGCAGTCCCTCCCCAGCTTGCCTGGAGCTCCCCTGCAGATATTGAAATGCAGCTCTAAGAGCCCTGGCTGAACAGCCCCAGCTCTCAGCCTGTCCCCACAGCAGAGGTTCTCCAGCCCTCTGATCGTCTTTGTGGCCTCCTCTGGACCCTCTCCAGCAGGTCCATGTCTCTTTTGAGTTGAGAGCCCCAGAGCTGGCCCCAGCCCTGCAGAGGAGGTCTCCCCAGAGCAGAGCAGAGGGGCAGGATCCCCTCTCTCCATCTCTGGCCACACTGCTTTGGCCCTGCTCCAGTTTCAAGCCATTGCTCCTTGTCCTGTCACCACATTCTGAACAGTCCCTCCCCAGCCTTCCTGTAGGTCCCCTTCAGATACTGAAATGGAGCTCTAAGGTCTCCCTGGAGCCTTCTCTACTCCAGGCTGAAGAGCCCCAATTCCTTCAGCCTGTTTATTCATCCAACAGAAGTGGTTAGAGCTCATTCTGGAAAACAATTAACTGTTAGAGAAGAGGCAGTGCCAGGACATTAAGAATCAGAACAATCACTTGTCATACTTGAGTGGAATTATCTGAATTGTAACAGAAATTCACTCATGAACGTGCAAGATCCTCCCAATAGAGGATTTCTGCTCCTGTGGAAGGAGAAATACACAGAACTGAATCAGCCCCACACTGATCCTGGGGTTAATCAGAGACAAAGCCAACAGCTGAAAGCCTGCAGCAAACACAAGCAGCTAAAGAGCAACCAAAGGGCAAACAAATCCTGAGCCCCTGTGCTCCCTGCAGTGCTGTCTGTGCAGGGAGCTGCTCTTTGGGGGGGTTCCTCTCCTCTCAACATCTCCACATGATGCTGCCCCCCAAAAAACAGAGAACTGCTTGAGAGAGTCCAACACAGAGCCCCAGAGCTGCTGCAGACAGTGGAACATCTCCCTGTGAGGCCAGGCTGAGGGAGCTCTGGGGCTTGGAGCAGAGCAGCCTGAGGGCTGCCCTCACTGCTGGGGATAAAGATGTGCAGGGCTGGAGCCAGGCTCTGCTCAGGGATGTCCTAGGACAGCACAAGAGGCACTGGGGGCAAGCAGGAGCAGAGGAGCTGCCACAGGAACAGAAAGCAAAAGTTCCTCACTGTGAGGGTGACAGAGCCCTGGAGCAGGCTGCCCAGAGAGGTTGTGGAGTCTCCTTCCATGGAGACTTTCCAATCCCACCTGGATGTGTTCCTGTGTGACCTACCCTGTGTGATCCTGCCCTGGCAGAAGGGTTGGACTGGATGATCTCCAGAGGTCCCTTCTAACCCCTTATGTTCTGTGATTCTGTGTAAGAAGCTGCAGTCTGACAGCTCAGGGCTGCCCAGGGTCCTGGGAGGAGTGGGCAGCACATCAGAACCTCAGCAGAAGGTCTCCTGAAGTCTCCAGGTGTGGGAGCAGAGGTTGGGCCACCCATGGGACAAGCCCCAAGCAGGTCACTTCTGAAGCAGCAGCAGCAGCAGCAGCAGCAGCAGCAGCAGTGTGTGATGCCCATGCTGTGCAGATGTGTCCAACAGGAGAGACTCCAACTGTTCCCAGCTGAGCTCACAGCCCTGGTGAGATGTGAGCACAGGCTGAGAGAACAGCCCCTGCTGAGGCCTGCCTGGGGAGAGCTGATCAACAGCAACATCCCCCAGTGCAGCACAGGGCTCTTCTCAGCATGGGGGGGTTGGAAGGGAGCTCTGGAGCTCATCCAGCCCAACCCCTCTGCTCCAGCAGGGCACCCACAGCAGCTTGCCCAGCACCACAATGCCCAGGGGGGGTTGGAAGCTCTCCACACAAGGAGACTCCACAACCTCTCTGGGCAGCCTGCTCCAGGCCTCCAGCACCCTCACACCAAGCAACTTTCTCCTCCTGTTCAGGTGGAACCTCCTGGGTGCCAGTTTGTGGCCACTGCCCCTTGGCCTGGCCCTGGGCACCACTGAGCAGAGTCTGGCCCCAGCCCATTGCCTCCCACCCTGTAGCTATTGATCCATTGATCTGCCCAACCTCCATTCCCAGTGCTTCAGGGCACAGTGGCCTTGGCATTCTGGGGTCAGCCAGGAGCTGGGGAGCACTGCTGGAGCAGGGGAGTAGGACAGATCAAGGACACAGCACAGTTATGCTCCACATCATCAGCTTCTGCATGTCCTCTGGGATGTGGCAGGGCAGCAAAGTGAGTTTTTCACCTGAAAATTACATTCCCTTATCCTCCCTCCCCCCCAATTAATTATCAGTGGCACTGCTGAAGACATCATTCTGTGAAAGCAGTGTGCTGCCTGCTGCCACCCTTTATGCTGGTTTGACACTGGGTTTATAACGCTCTGAAACCTTCAGCCCTGGAGGTGACACCCAGGCAGCACAGCTCACAGCCAAGATTTCTCCCTCAAGGGATCTAAACCTCTGGGGCTCTGAGCAACCTGCTCTAGTGTGAGGTGTCCCTGCCCATGGCAGGGGGGTTGGAACTGGATGATCTTGGAGGTCCCTTCCAACCCTGACACTTCTGTGATTAGAGCCAAAAGTCACAGGGAAGTGAAACCTGGCACTGAGCAGAGAGCAAACAGTGATCCTGATCTCACACAGAGCTGAGCTGGTTGGCAAATTCTGCTCTTTGCAGGCAGGGAGGAACTTCTCCCCCTGAGTCTAAGCTGTCTGCTGTGGTTTAGTGGCAGAGACCAGACCAGGAGCCATCCTTATACTTCCTTTGAGCAGCTAAAAAGGTTTCCATCTAAAGGGGTCTGGTTGTTTCATCACCAATTGCAGCTGGCAAGTATCTCTAAGTACAGATCCATCCTCTTTTCCTACTCAAACTCCACATTAAAGGGACTGAGCAGCTCCCTGGCCCACTGGTTTTTCACCTCAGTACACAAAAAGCCTCCCAGTGTTCGGGGTCTTGGCTCCCTCCAGCCCCAGGTTGCAGCCAGGCTGCTTGCAGGCAGCACACACTGCTTCAGCTGCTGTGAGCTGGCTTTAAACCACATGAAGGAAGCAACTCTTTACTGGGAGGCTAGTGAGACCCTGGCCCAGGTTGCCCAGAGGTGGGAGATGCCTGAAAGCACTGCAGGTGAGGTTGTTTCAGGCTCTGAGCAACCTGCTCTTGCTGCAGATGTCCCTGCTGACTGCAGGGGGCTGGACCTTTGAAGGTCCCTTCCAACCCAAACCATTCTGAGTCTATGAAACATGGAGGCTGTGGTGCCATCAGCCTCTGCCATGCTGGCTACGAGAAGTTAACTGCACACAGCAGCCCACAGCTGCTGCTGCTGCTTGAGGGATGATCACCTTCCAACCCACACACCACCACCAACAGCTCCAGAGTGATGAACAACTCCCCAGGGACAAAGCAAAGGCTCCTCCAGCCCAGCACCACAGCAGGCACTGGGTGATGCCTGAGGAACCAGCACAAGAGGAGGCAAATGTGCAGAAGTCCTTCCTTAGGACACAGCCAAACACACTGAACACAACCCAGCTCCAAACCAGGAGGAGTTTGGTCTAAAGAAGGTAACACAACCCCCTTGAGAGTATCATTGACTTGGTTTATTTTGCACATCAGGCTTATAAATTACTCCCCTCAGGAGAAGATCTGCTGTGGAAGTGATCAGAGGAGGGGTACCAGGCAGGCTGACTGCTGAAGTGACTGTTCACAACCAAGTGGTCACAACTGGTCGTGGGAGGAGGAGGGAAGCCTCAACCAGACTCTGGAGTGGGCCTTTCAAGGTCACCTCAAAGCAGGGTCTCAGCAGATGGAGGGCTCCAAACCACTCTCTACAGCAATACAATTCCTACAACAGACACAAAGCAGACATTAAATGGAGCTGCCTGCAAGGGGCCACAGCAGCCAACAGCACAGGCAGGCTTCAAAAGCCTCCAGAGTCCAGGGCAGGAGTCCTGCTGGGCCCTTTGAGAGCAATCCCAAGCCAGCACAGAAGCAGCCTCCTTCTCTGTTCCTCTTTCCAGGTGGTCCAAGCACAACGACACAGCAGAGCTCCTGCTTCAAAACACTCAGCACACACTGGGGTCTCAGCAATGGATCCATGCTCCAGGCCAAGACCATTTTAAGTACAGAAAACCCTGACTAGGTCATTAGCAATAGGACAAGAGGAAGTACCTGAGGGGGCCACAAGAAAGTCAAGAAGGGACTTTCTACATGGACTGGGAGTGATAGGACAAGAGGGAATGGATTGAAGCTTTGGGCTGGGAGATTGAGACTGGAGATGAGGAAGAAAGTTCTTCAGACTGAAGGTGAAGGTGAGGAGACACTGGCACAGGTTGCCCAGGGATGTCCCCTCCCTGGAGGTGTTCAAGGCCAGGCTGGATGAGGCCTTGAGCAACCTGGGCTGGTGGGAGGTGTCCCTGCCCATGGCAGGGGATTGGAACTGGATGATCTTCAAGGTTCCTTCCAACTCAAGCATCCTCTAGGAATCTAGGAAGTGGCCTCAAGCTGCACCAGGGGAGGTTCAGGCTGGCCATGAGGAACAATTTCTTCCCCAAAAGGATTGTCCAGTCCTGACCCAGGCTGCTCAGGGCAGTGGTGGAGTCCCCATCCCTGGGGGGGGGTTTCAAGCTGCGGAGATGTGGTGCTGAGGCCCATGGCTTAGTGGTGCTCTGGCAGTGCTGGGGTAATGATGATGATCTGAAAGGTGTCTCCCAACCAAAACAACTCTCTGCTTCTATGATTTAATTGCCTCTGCAGGCCTTGAGAGCTCTCCCACTGCCTTGTCTCTAAGCATTTGAAGTCACTCAGGATGCTGCAGGTGCAGCTGACTGCAGGCAAAGTGTCTTTCACTCCTTGGTTGCAGGATGGATCCATGTGACACCTTTTGCAAATGGGGATGGATGGCACTGTGCCATTGCTTAACCTGCACAAGAGTCCCTGCAGAGAGAGGCCTGGAGAAGTGCAGGCTCTGTGCTGACTCTCTGACCTCCAGGCTCACTGACTTCCCCATCAAATCCTCTTGCTTCAAGGCAGGTCTCTTACTTGAGCAACATTTCAATGTTCTGGTCAGAGGAAAGAAGTTTTGAGCTGCATTTAAGATTCCTCTGGACCTTTTCCCATCAGCATCCTTTAATGCAAACAAGAAGCTGCCTACCTCCCTTCCACCTCAGGCAAGGAACTTGGGAAGTTCTGCTTCTCACAGAAAGCCATTTGGAGGCCTACAGAAGGCATCACCTGAGTGCTGCTCCAGAGAAGATTCATCTCTCAAAGACAGTGGAAAAAAGGAAAAAAAAAAAAAAGTCCTGAGAATGCCAAATTCCCAATGAATTTGTGGTACACAGTAACCAGAACCAGCTCTGAACATCCAGCTTCCCTTTACAACAGTCACAAGGAACACAAAGGAGCCTGAACTTGTCCAGTCATGAGCTTGGAGTCATCCTGCTTGGGAAGAGAAGGCAACAGGATCTCTTCAAAAGCTCCAAATTGCCACAAAAAAACTTGATTTCAGTCCTCAAGCACCACATCACATTGTGAAAAATCCACTGCTTGCAAAATAACCACTTGAGAGATGTTCTTAGTAACAGCTCATTCTCCTGGCACTCTGTGAAGCCTCTCATTAAAAATATTCACTTAAAAAAAAAATTCCAAACAATCCAACTGAGCAGTTCTGGTTTGAACCAAGGATAGGATTGTGTCCTGGACAAACAGGACACAAACCTTAGGAAGACTTTTGACACTGTCTCCCATTACAACCTTGTGAGCAAGCTCAGGAAGTATGGGACAGAGGAGCAGAGAGTGAGAGGGATTAGGAGCTGGTTACAAGATAGAGTCCAAAGAGTGGTGATCAATGAGGCCAAGTGCAGCTGGAGAGCTGTAACCAGTGGAGTCCCCCAGGGAGCAGTGCTGGGTCCAGTGCTGTTCAACATCTTCATCACTGACATTGGTGAGGGGACAGACAGACAGAGTCTGCTCAGCAGGTTTGCTGATGACACCAAACTGGGAGGCTTGGCTGAGACACCTGAAGGCTGTGAGGCCATTCAGAGACTTGGACAGACTGAGAGCTGGGCACAGAGGAACCAACTGAGGCTCAACAAGGACAAGTGCAGAGTCCTGCAGCTGGGCAGGAAGAATAAACTGCAGCAGGACAGGTTGGGAGGGGATCTGCTGGAGAGCAGCCCCAAGGAGAGGGACCTGGGAGTGCTGGGGGACAGAAGTTCTGCATGGGACAGCAATGTGCCCTGGGGGCCAAGAGGCCAAAGGGGTCCTGGGGTGTATTCAGAAAAGTGTGGCCAGCAGGGCTAGGAAGGTTCTCCTCTCCCCCTCTGCCTCTGCCCTGGTGAGACCTCACCTGGAATATTGCATCCAGTTCAGGGTGCCACAGTTCAAGAGGGACAGGGATCTGCTGGAGAGAGTCCAAGGGAGGGCTACAAGGATGCTGAAAGGCCTGGAGCACTGCCTGGGGAGGAGAGGCTGAGAGCCCTGGGGCTGCTTAGATTGGAGAGGAGAAGGCTGAGAGGGGATTTAATAAATGTTTATAAATATCTGAGGGCTGGGGGTCAAGAGGGAAGGGACAGGGACAGCCTCTGCTCAGTTGCACTCTGTGATAGGACAAGGGGCAATGGATGGAAACCACAGCACAAGAAGTTCCCTCTCAACATGAGAATTGTTTCACTGGGAGGGTCACAGAGCCCTGGAGCAGGCTGCCCAGAGAGGTTGTGGAGTCTCCTCTAGAGACTTCCAAGAGCCATCTGGATGCATTCCTGTGCGACCTGTGCTGGATTCTATGGTCCTGCTCTGGCAGGGGGGGGTGGACTGGAAGATCTCCAGAGGTCCTTTCCAACCCCTACCATCCTGTGACACATCAACTGTGACATGAGTGCAAAGCCAGGAGATGCACAAACAGAACTTACCATTAGAGGGAAGCTTAATCTTCAGATTTATACTTGCCACCGACGTAGGGAACATACTGAAGGATCAGCTTCCAGTCTGTGAACCATATCAAACCAGTAACACCTACCCCACCCCACGTGACGAGGGTGGGAGTCCTGAGGAAGAGACACACAGGAGCAGGTAAACACCAGGCACAGGCCACTCTGCAAGGCCTGGCAAACGCTCACGGCTAAAGGTACCCAAGAAGGTCATTTCAGTCCAGAGAAAAAGCCTGGCAGAAGCCTTGAACAAACCTCACATGCAGAGGGGTGTCAGTGCCCAGGGAGGGCAGGGCATTTTACAGGACAAGGCTGACATGCTTTTATTTAACCAGGGAATTACCACGTTAGCAAAAGCCACACTTATCTGCTGAACAGCTCTACTGCTCGGATGCTGGCCTGCAGAACTCTCCCTTCCACGACCCTGCCGAGCAGCACCCGCTGGCGCTGTGACAAATATTTAAGCTCCGAAACGCTCTGAAGACAGCTCGAACAAGCCGGAGGCCAAATCCGTTGCAGCAAAGCACCGCCAAGCAAATCAACCAACACAACCCTCCCCTCCCAGCCGCTCAGCCACAGCCCTGCCGCTGCTCCGCACCCGCGGGGCCGGCCCCAGCGCGGTCACGGACGGCACACGGAACACAGAGCCGGGGAACAATGCTGAGGAGAACGGAAAGGGATGGGGAAGGCCTTTAGGCTCCTTCAGTGCGGCGGCCCGCGGTGAGGGGCGCGGAACAGGCCGCAGGCTTCATTGCGGACCCCGGGGAGCGGCCGCGGCCCGCCCCGCACACCCAAGGCCCGCGGTGAAGGATCCCGGTGGTCGAACGGGCAGCCCCGGGCCGGGCCTCACCAGTTC
>VXBD01003383.1:9379-25661 GCA_013399975.1 Indicator maculatus
TTGGCCTCAAAGCAAAGTTCACCTTTACAGCAACACCACCAGAGAAGAATCAAATCATCAGCAAGGACTTGGTGAGCCTCAAAGCAAAATTCACCTTTACAGCAACATCACCAGAGAAGAATCAGATCATCACAGAGACAACACAACAATGACACCACATTGTCCTGGGTACATTGACCACATTCCCCCTGGGGCAGAGAATGGAGGGGAGAAGAACACAGATGCAGGGGGGAGAGGTTTGCTCGACAGGGTGGGAGTTTAGAGAAGAGAGGACAACACAGGAAGCCTGGAGGGAAGACACACCAATGAATGCACAAAGAGGTGGGGGGGAGGAAACAATCCAGCACTACCACCATCATCAATTCCAGTTATTGATATGGCAATGGGTCAGTCATGGGCTCCTGGGGAGGAAGTACCCAAACATACGTCGTGAATGTATGTGGATACTGACCTGGGCTTGAGACAGGACTAGAGGTAGTAGGCTCAATAATTTCTACAAAAAGGGAAAAGGGAAGAAAAAAAAGAGAACATTTGGGAGTTAATCACACATGGAAGACAAATACAGAATGAGACAGCAAACAGTCATGCAACAGACACCACGAGTTGAGTTACAGACCGGGCTGGCCATGGTGGGCCTCTGACAAACAGAATCCTAGAATCAGCCAGGGTTGGAAGGGAGCACAAGGATCATCCAGTTCCAACCCCCCTGCCATGCCCAGGGACACCTCACACTCCAGCAGGCTGGCCAGAGCCTCATCCAGCCTGGCTGCAAACACCTCCAGGGATGGAGCCTCAACCACCTCCCTGCACAACCCATTCCAGGCTCTCACCACTCTCCTGGGGAACAACTTCTTCCTCACCTCCACTCTCAATCGCCCCACTTCCAGCTTTATTCCATTCCCCCCAGTCCTGTCACTCTGTGAGAGCCTAAAAAGTCCCTCCCCAGCTTTCTTGGAGCCCCCTTCAGATCCTGGAAGGCCACAAGAAGGTCACCTTGGAGCCTTCTCTTCTCCAGACTGAACAGCCCCAACTCTTTCAGTCTGTCCTCATGGGAGAGGTGCTCCAGCCCTCTGGAGCCAGCCAGCCTTCTCTGGACACCTATGAGCCAAACATTGGTGGCTTTCTTTTCCCAGCTACAACTGGGATCTGTCATCAGGATACAACATGAGGACCATCACACTCCAGATCTGGTCACCTACCACCTTGGCAAAGCCACCCCTGGGGTTCTCAAGCTCAAAAGCTTTTTTTGCCTGGGGGTTACTTGAAGCCTGGCTAGAAACAGGAGACTTTGCTCACTTTAATGAAAGACATTTGCAGTGATGAATATAAGTCAACAGTTTTGAACCAGGTTTATAAAGTAACAATTTTACACTCCAGTGAACTTTACAAATGCACAGCTTTTTAATTATTGAAGCCCTTCCAGAAGCAAACATTTCTCAAACCCATTTTGAAGATGTTTACTTCACCTGGGGCAACCAACACAAACAACAGTAAAAAGTTAAGAGCATAATTTTCCAGCGTTCAGCCTAATGAAACAGTCACTGGTGGCTTCTCATTCTCATTTTGCTTCACAATTCATTATTCTTTGCCTTTTTATGAGTGTTGAACAGAGCTGTACACAATGAGGCATTGCCAGCCTTGCACAGAAGCAAATGACCATTTCAGTGGGGCAATTTAACATGGAGAATCAGCTGTGTCCTTCTGCACCCTCCTGATGGTTTCCACAGAATCCCCCAACCCCAGCATGGTAGGGGCAAGAAGGGACCTCTGGAGATCATCCAGTCCAACCCCCTGCTAAAGCAGGGCACCCACAGCAGCTTGCCCAGCGTCACAATGCCCAGTTGGGTTTGGAAGCTCTCCACACAAGGAGACTCCACAACCTCTCTGGGCAGCCTGCTCCAGGCCTCCACCAGCCTCAAACCAAAGAATTTTCTCCTCCTGTTCAGGTGGAACCTCCTGGGTTCCACTTTGTGCTCATTGCCCCTTGTCCTGTCCCTGGGCACCACTGAGAAGAGTCTGGCCCCATCCTCTTGCCCCCCCCAGGTCCTTTAGCTCTTGCTGAGCATTGCTCAGATCCCCTCTGGGGCTGCTCTTCTGCAGGCTCACCAGCCCCAGGGCTCTCAGCCTTCCCTGATCACAGAGATGCTCCAGACTCCTCAGCACCTTTGTAGCCTCTAGTGGACTGTCTCCAGCAGTTCCCTGTCTCCCTTGAACTGGGAAACCCAGAACTGGACCCAGTCCTCCAGCTGTGTCCTCAGTAGGGCAGAGTAAAAGGGAAGATGAGCCTCCCTCCACCTGCTGGTCACATCCCATGCCACCTGGCAGACCATTTCCCTTCTTGGCCATGAGGTCACATTGCTGGCTAATTGGAAACTCGGTGCTCCAGGCCCCTCAGCACCTTTGTACTCTCTCCAGCAGTTCCCTGTCTCTCTTGACCTGGGGGAGGCTCAGAACTGGACCCAGTGCTCCAGATGTGACCTCACCAGAGCAGAGCTTTCCTTCAAATTCCTTGTGCAAAGGTGATAAAAGTGGTTTTTCTGTTTGCCCTGAACCAACATCTTCTTTTTCTTGTGAATTCCAGTCACTCCCCCTTGTTGCTATGGCTTCCTGAGAAGGAGAGGGCTCCTCCTGCTCAGAATCACAACATTCTCTGCAAAAATCGAGCAAATGAAGATTCTCAGGAGTAGAACATTGCATTAAAAAGCACTGGACTAGAGAATCATAGAACCATGGGATTGATTGGGTTGGAAAAGGCTTCCAAGATCATCAACTCCAACCATCAACTCAGCACCACCCTGGCCACTAAACCACATCCCCAAGTGCCATGTCCACACATTGCTTGAACAGCTCCAGGGATGGGGACTCCACCACCTCCCTGGGCACCCTGTTCCAATGCCTGACCACTCTTTTGGGAAAGAAAATTTTCCTCATAATTTGAGACATTTCCTCTCATTCTATCAGCTGATACTAAGGATATGGTGCCAACCCTCACCTCACTCCAACCTCCTTGTTCCAGGTTGCTGCAGAGAGCCAGGAGGTCTCCCCTCAGTCTCCAAGATGAACAACCCCAGTTCCTCAGCTTGTCCTCATCACACCTGTTTTCCAGATCCTTTACCACCTTCACAGTCTCACAGTCTCACAGTGTATCAGAGGTTGGAAGGGACCTCCAGAGATCATCAGGTCCAAGCCCCCTGCCAGAGCAGCATCACTTAGGGTAGTCTGCACAGGAATGCAGCCAGCTGGGGTTGGAAAGGCTCCAGAGAAGGAGACTCCACAACCCCCCTGGGCAGCCTGCTCCAGGGCTCTGGCACCCTCACTGCAAAGAAGTTTCTCCTCATGGGGAGCTGAAATCTTCTCTGTTCAACTTTGAACCCATTGTTCCTTGCCCTATCCCTGTGACCCACCCAAAAGAGCCTGGCCCCCTCCCCTTGACACCCACCCCTCACACATTGAGAGACATTGATCAGATCCCTCTCAGCCTTCTCTTCTCCACACTAAACAGCCCCAGGGCTCTCAGTCTCTCTTCCCAGGGGAGATGCTCAAGTCCCCTAAGCATCCTCCTGGCTCTCCCTTGGCTTCTCTCCAGCAGGTCTCTGTCTCTCTGGAACTGGGGAGCCCCAAACTGGACCCAGGATTGCAGGGGTGGTGTCAGCAGGGCAGAGTAGAGAGGGAGAAGAACTTCCCTAGCCCTGCTGGACACAGCTTTCCTGATCCATCCCAGGATCCCATTGGCTCTCTTGGCCACCAGAGCACATTGTTGTTCCCTGCAGAACTTGCTGCCCACCAGCACTCCAAGGGCTTTCTCTGTGGAGCTGCTCTCCAGCAGGGCAGCCTCTAACCTGTCCTGGTGCTGTTGTTATTTCTCCCCAGAGGCAGGACCCTGCACTGTAGGATCCTTCCCTGGACCTGCTCCAGCAACTCAATGTCCTTCTTGAAATGAGGGGCCCAGATCAAGAGGAATTGAAGTAGGATTGTGCCTCTTTTGGAAACATTGTCTCTAGGATTAATTGTAGGTGATGAAGGCAGCAGAGAAGTCTCAGAGTGGTGGCACCACTGAGGCTGGTGGCAACATCCCCACAGCTTTTAAGTACATCATTGGAAGAAGGAGCTGGAGAGGTGGAAATAGTTCCAACTGCAAGGTCTCTTTGCAGATCTTTATTCATGAAAGGGTTGAGGTCTTGGGAGAGAAAACAAAACCAGCTGCTCTCCTACAAGCACATGAGGCTGGGTCATTAAAATTAAAATGTATTAATGAATTCTGAGCGACAGTGTGAGGCAGGGATGGGTGGGAAGGAGCAGGAGGGGCTGAACTTTGCCTTGCCCTACAAGATAAGGACTACTCTGATTTTCAAGGGTGATGGTGAAAAAAAACAGTGGAAGTGTAATGGAGAAAATGTGACATTTGGGGTCATTTCTCTGCCTTCAATGGGGAATTCTCCTCAAGCAGGTCATTTAGATGAGTTCCACAATGCAAAGGGAAAGCTCTGTGCTCACACCAGCCCTAGCTTGCCCTTCACAGAATGAGAATGATGGAATCACAACATCATTTTGGTTGGGAGAGACCTTTGGAATAATCAAGTCCAACCTTCAACCCAGTGCTGCCAGGTCACCACTAAAACATGTCACTCAGCACCACAGCCCTAGAATCCTAGAATGGTTTGCTCTGGAAGGGACCTTAAAGATCATCTAGGTCCAACCTCCCTGCCACAGGCAGGGAAACCTTCCACTAGCCCAGGTTGCTCAAGGTCTCCAACCTGACCTCGAACACCTCCAGGGAGAGGGCATTCACAATCTCCCTGGGCAACCTGTTCCAGTGTCTCCCCACCCTCACTGGCAAGAATTTATTCCCAATGTCCAGTCTAGACCTGCTGAGCCTCTCAGCAGCAGAGAAGTCAGGAGATTGTGGTGAGAGATGATTGCACAAAATCTGTTTTCTTTGTCTGTAGCTGCTTCTGACAGTAAAATTTGTGACTGTCTCAAGTGAGCACAGAAGCTTTGAGCCATCAGCAGCCATTGGATCTCCAATTTCTTTCTACCTCCAGTTTCAATCTCCCCTTTGCCAGCTAAAAGCCATTGCCCATTGTCCTATCACTACAAGCTCTTGTAAAACCTCCCTCCCCAGCTCTTGGGTAGCTCCCTTCAGGTACTGGAAGGCTGCTCTAAGGTCTCCCTGGAACCTTCTGCATGGCTTTGAAACCCCCCTAGGAATGGGGAATCCACCACTGCCCTAGGCATCCTGGGTCAGGCCTTGGCAACCCTCAAGTGGAAGAAATTGTTCCTTGTGTTCGATGTAAATCTCCCCTGAGGCAACTTGAGGTCATTTCCTCTTGTCCTATCACTTGTTCCTTGGGAGAAGAGACCAACCCCCATTTGGATCCAACAGGGAGTTGTAGAGAGCCAGAAGGTCTCCCTTCAACCTCCTTTTCTCCAGGCTGGCCAACCCCAGTTCCCTCAGCTGCTGCTCACCAGCCCTGTTCTCCAGACCTTTGACCAGCTTGGTTGCTCTTCTCTGGACGCAGCCATTGAGGGTCTCCTCAATGTCCTTCTTGGAGTGAGGGGCCCAGGATTTGAGGGGTGGCCTCATTGGTGCCTAGTCAAGAGGCACAATCCCTCCCCTGCTCCTGCTGGCCATGCTCTTGCTGATCCAAGCCAGGATGCTGGTGGCNTTGGATCCAACAGGGAGTTGTAGAGAGCCAGAAGGTCTCCCTTCAACCTCCTTTTCTCCAGGCTGGCCAACCCCAGTTCCCTCAGCTGCTGCTCACCAGCCCTGTTCTCCAGACCTTTGACCAGCTTAGTTGCTCTTCTCTGGACCCAGCCATTGAGGGTCTCCTCAATGCCCTTCTTGGAGTGAGGGGCCCAGGATTTGAGGGGTGGCCTCATTGGTGCCTAGTCAAGAGGCACAATCCCTCCCCTGCTCCTGCTGGCCATGCTCTTGCTGATCCAAGCCAGGATGCTGGTGGCCTTCTGGGCCACCTGGGTATAACTTCAATGCAAAATAAAATCAGGGAAGACAAACAAGCACTTGTCAGGGCAGCTTGACTCAGTATGACCTTCTGTTGATGTCAAAGGTCTAACGAGGCTGCTGGTGAGTCTGCTGCCCTTGTCACCTCTGTGCTGCACCTGCCTTGGGCAAGAAATCCAAGGTGAAGTAAATGGGAAAAGCTATGGAGTTCCTATTTCCTATCAACACTTTGATTATCTCCATATTCCCCAAAGCTCTGCAAAATCCACTTGGTTTTTATTCAGTGATTCGTGTTCGAGCACAACAAATATTTGCTCATTAGTCCTTATTTGCCTTTCTCTCTCCTTCTCTTTTTTTTTTTTTCCCCCAGAGAAAACCACAGCTTTAACAATTTTCACAGCTGTTGAGACCACAATGGAATGAAGACAAAGTGACCAAGTAGCCTCCATCCTTTCAGCTTGGTCCTTGCATTGCTGTGTGGAAATGGGAAGCTGATGAATAATGGAAGATGGTGAAATCTGTTCGGGGTTTTGGCTGCTCAGAAACATATGATCAGCATGGCTCTGACTCCCAGTCATGATAGCCTTCTTCTCAGAGGTCATCCTGCAAAATCTGCATGACTCTGGCTGCATCACTGGGAGTAAATAAGGCAAAACAGATATCAGGGATGCAGCACGGCGTGTGCCACAAGTGCTGCCTCCTTCCTCGTATAGAAAAGTGTGCCTGAGACTCCTGAGGCTATGAAACAACAGTGGGTTGCAGATGACACAGTATTGGGTGGGAATGTTGATCTGCTGGGGGGTAGGAAGGATCTGCAGAGGGATCTGGCCAGGCTGGATCCATGGGCTGAGGCCAGTGGGATGGGGTTCAACAAGGCTAAGTGCTGGGTCCTGCACTCGGGGCACAACATCCTTGTGAGCGCTCCAGGCTTGCATCAGAGTGGCTGGGAACTGCCTGGTGGAAAAGGACCTGAGGGTGCTGGTTGGCAGCAGCTGAAGATGAGGCAGTGTGTGCCCAGGTGGCCAAGAAGGCCGCCAGCACCCTGGCTTGGATCAGCAATAGTGTGGCCAGCAGGAGCAGGGCAGGGAGTGCCCCCCTGTGCTGGGCACTGGTGAGGCCACACCTTGAATCCTGGGTTCACTTTCCACCAGGCAGCTTCCAACCATTCTGCCCCGAGCCTGAAGCCCTTATGGGGTTGTTGTGACCCAAGGGCAGGACTCAGCACTTGACCTTGTTGAACCTCATCCCACTGACCTCAATCCCATGGATCCAGCCTGGTCAGATCCCTTTGCAGAGCCTTCCTACCCTCCAGCAGATCAGCACTGTCACCCAGTTTAGTGTCACCTGCAAACTGACTGAGGGTGCTGCAAGCTTACTGAGGGTGCCTCAATGCCTTTGTCCAGCTCATTGATAAAGTCATCAAGGAGAACTGGCCCCAGCTCTGAGACCTGGGGAATGCCAAAGTCTTCTGTGCCACTTGTAGGAATACAGTCTCACAGTCTCAGAGAGGTTGGAAGGGACCTCCAGAGCTCATCAGGTCCAACCCCCCTGCCAGAGCAGCAGCACTTAGGGTAGTCTGCACAGGAATGCAGCCAGCTGGGGTTGGAAAGGCTCCAGAGAAGGAGACTCCACAACCCCCCTGGGCAGCCTGCTCCAGGGCTCTGGCACCCTCCCTGCAAAGAAGTTTCTCCTCATGGGGAGCAGAAATCTTCTCTGTTCAACTTTGAACCCACTGTTCCTTGTCCTATCCCTGGGACCCACCCAAAAGAGCCTGGCCCCCTCCTCTTGACACCCACCCCTCACACATTGAGAGACATTGATCAGATCTCTCTCAGCCTTCTCTTCTCCACACTAAACAGCTCCAGGGCTCTCAGTCTCTCTTCCCAGGGGAGATGCTCAAGTCCCCTAAGCATCCTCCTGGCTCTCCCTTGGCTTCTCTCCAGCAGGTCTCTGTCTCTCTTGAACTGGGGAGCCCCAAACTGGACACAGGATTGCAGGGGTGGTCTCACAGTAATAAGCCATGGACAACTCTCCCAGACAAAACCCATTCTTTTGTTTTTTGGTTTTTTTTTTTTGAGACATCCTTGCCCTGATCCATACACTACTGCTGTGTTTGGAGCCAGCAGCCCCACCTCTGAGGTCCTCATACGTGTTTCACACGTGCCTAGAAGAACCAAACATCCTTCAGCTGCTGGGGTGTTTGCTTTCCCTGGCTCTGCAATTCCTCAAGAAGTTATTTAATAATTACCACCTAATTATAGTGCTGCTGCTCCCTGATGAACTGAAATCCACAGACAATGCCCATCAAATGAATCATTACCAATCTCTGTAAATTACACAGTGAGATGTGCCAGTGTCAAGATGGAAATTCATGAAATGGCTACAATTTCTGGGGAAAGGCAGGCTTAATTAAACTGGAGTGATGGCTGCACATCTCTATCCAGAGCTTAAGGAGGAGCACGTGAGGAGATGCCAACTTCCCAAGAGAAAGAGCCACATAATGCTGGGGGAAATAAGAGAGGAACAGGATCGTGAAGCTCAATCTGGATTATTGCACTTACCAATGAGTCACAGAGAAGGACAGAATCTCAGCTTGGTAGGGGTTGGAAGGGCTCTCTGGAGATCATCCAGTCCAACCCCCCTACTAAAGCCCAGGCATCCACAGCAGCTTGCCCAGGATCACAATGGCCAAGTGACTTTGGAAGCTCTCCACACAAGGAGACTCCACAACCTCTCTGGGCAACCTGATCCAGGGCTTCAGCACCTTCACACCAAACAAGTTATTCCTGTTCAGGTGGAACCTCCTGGGTTCCAGTTTGTGCCCACTGCCCCTTGTCCTGTCCCTGGGCACCATTGCCTGGGCACCATTGACAAGAGTCTGGCTCCATCCTCTTGCCCCTCACAGGTCCTTTAGCTCTTGCTGAGCATTGCTCAGATCCCCTCTGGGGCTGCTCTTCTGCAGGCTCACCAGCCCCAGGGCTCTCAGCCTTTCCTCCTCACAGAGATGCTCCAGACCCCTCAGCATCTTTGTAGCCTCCCCTGGACTCTCTCCAGCAGTTCCCTGTCTCTCTTGAACTGGGGAGCCCAGAACTGGAGCGCCCAGAACTGGAGCCAGGACTCCAGCTGTGTCCTCAGCAGGGCATGATGACTTTTCTAACTTACTTCAAGGTTTTCTACCCCTTGAAAGTAAGCACAAGTCCAAAAGGAGCTCTGATCCTCAAAGCTCCTCACCCTGCTTAGGATATAGGTAGTGCTGCCTTCAGCAGCTGTAAATAAGTTCCACAGACGACCTTGAATGTTTTAATCATCCTCATAATTATCTCATACCTTAGATGAACATTTTGATATGCTTGTAGACATGCTTCAGCCTCCCTGATTTGATCATTTCAGGAGCAATATGGGTTTGAACGTTGTTAGCTATGGTCATAATTGAACCATGTGAGAATTGAAACACAAAGGGAACCAAACATCACCTCAAGGGAACTTCAGTAAGGATCCACAGCAAAGATCTCTCTCTACAACTCCTTCAACTCTCAAATGAGGTTGGAGCCAGGTGGGGATTGGTCTCTTCTCACATGCAACAAGTGACAGGACAAGAGGAAATGGCCTCAGATTGCCCCAGGGGAGGTTCAGGTTGGACATGAGGAAAAATTTCTTCCCAGAAAGGAAGAGGTTGCCCAGGGAGGTGTTGGAGTCATCATCCCCAGAGGAATCTGAAAGAGGCATGGCTGTGGTGCTGAGGAAGGTAGTGGCTCAGCAGCAGTGCTGGGATTGTGAGCTGGAGGCAAGTGATTGGACTTGCTGACCTCAAAGATCTCTTCCACCCTCAAAAGTTCAACCATTCTGTGATCATGGGGGTTTTGATTGTTTTTTTTTCCCCCCAAACACCCTCTGAGATTCTTAAGGTTCCTTCTCAACATCAAGGAGAAACATGTGTCATTGGCTTTGCTTGGATGGGTTATTTCCACCTCATCCCATCTCCAGCTATTTATTGTCTTATAAGTCATAATAAAGCTCAAGCTGGAAAAAGGATTGAGAGAAAATGTCTCCTTACCTCTCAGTAATTGCTACCTGGAGGAGCAGTTGGCATCCATATGGAAGGATCTCAAAGCCCACCTCCACTGCAATGGTTATGACTTCCATAAATGGAGGGTTTGAGCATTTATTATATTCTGTATGAATATATGAGCTTAAGATGTTGAGGGTTTTTATGCTGCTGGGCTCCTTGTCTCAGCAAGATCTCATGGAATGAGTCCCTCAGGTGTGCTTGTGATGGAAAGAGAACTTTCTGGTTTAGCTGGGAGCTGTTCAGCTGCCTTATACATCTGAGTTTCACCCAGGGTGAGAACAGGGAGAGAAGAAAGGGTTTTGCCTTGCTTATGAATCCCTCTGGGGATGGTTGGGAGTTTTGAGACAGTTGCTGCCCATTGGGACCATGATAACTCAATTAAAATGCCCCGGATGTATGCAGCTTGAGCTCTGACAGAGGTCCCTCAGGAACTGCCTCTCACATTCACAGATTCACAGATTGTATCAGGTTGGGAGGGATGCTCAGAGGTCAACCCCCCTGCAGTCAGCAGGGACATCTCCAACCAGATCAGGCTGCCCAGGACCACAGCAAGTCTGATCTTGAATGTCTTCAGGGACAGGGCCTCAACCACATCTCTGGGCAACCTGTTCCAGTGTCTCACCACCATCATTGTGAAGAACTTCCTCCTAATGCCCAATCTAAACCTCCCCTGCTCCAGTTTCAAATCATTGCCCCTGGTTTGATTTTATTTATAACCCTGTTTCTCTAATTCCCTAAATTTCAACATGCTGAGCAGGAGCTCTCTGTCCATCCCAGACTACATCCTCATTTTCTGTTCTGTACATAATGGCTCACCCCTCCTGTAGCAGCTGCTCCTATTAGGTTGGACATGGTAAGCAAAACCAAGGACTTGCACCAGAAACCCTATCACTGAAGCCAGAGCACAGCAGAGGGAAAAGCAAAATCACCTTCAGTCTGGAAAGGGAAGAGGTACACCACAGGGCTTAGAAGCTTCCAGATGGGAAAATGCATTATGCAAACACTTGGCTTAGCTTTAGCCATGAAACTCTACAGATGGGGACCTGGGTCTTCCTTGAAGCCAGTCAGAAGCCATAAGAAACCATGGCAGCTCAGGTGTGTCAGAAATGATTTGGAAGTTCCCAGCATGGATTTCAGCTGCTCCATGTCCATCTTCCCTCCTGAGATATCGAGGAAGATGTCTGCAAGCTCAGCAGGACCTGCCTGAGTAGGTCAAGATGATGACTGCTGGACTGGTAGGGACAACCCCAGTGAAAAATTAGGTCCATGGCACCAGTTCTCAGCACAGTGATGTCTACAGAAGACTTTGAGCTTGATCCAAAGCTTATTAAATCAATAAATGTCTTTGGAGTGACTGCAGAAGTCTTTGAACAGGTTCCTAATGAGGACAGGAATGTCCATGTCTATTTTTCTGTCTCTATTGATACATCTATAATCATTTCTGATTATCTTTGTGGTGGAGACCAAGCACAGAGCAGTTCTAAGAAAGAACTATGCAAATATAACTTTGATTTGCTTTGCAAGCTGGTATTTGAGAGATAAAACACTGAAACCTCTCTGAGGTAATTGGACAACAGCTGAAAGTGTGGACACAAAGGGAATTTCCCCAGAGGATCCATTTCTTCCTAGAAATGTCAACTTTGGTAGAACAAGCAAAGCAATTGAGCTAAAATCAGCAGAAACCTGTCACATACCCAAGCACACCAAGATGCCGTTTCTCAGTCAGTCAAATGAAACTGCTGAGTTTAATGATGACATCAAACTCTGGGAACAGAAGAAAACCCAAGCTGTCAACAGAAAATTACCATGGTAAAGTTGGAAGCAACCTCTGGAGATCATCCAGTCTGATCCCAGTGCTAAAGCAGGGGCACCTACAGCAGCTTGCCCAGGTGAGTTTGGAAGCTCTGCAGACAAGAAGACTCCACAACCTCTCTGGGCAGCCTGCTCCAGGCCTCCAGCACCCTCACAACAAAGAATTTTCTCCTCCTGTTCAGATGGAATCTCCTGGGTTCCAGTTTGTGCCCATTGCCCCTTGTCCTGTCACTGAAATGAGTCTGGCCCCATGCTCTTGTGCCCAACAAGAAAAAAAAGTCTGGTCCTTTAGCTCTTGCTGAGCACTGCTCAGGTCCCCTCTGGGGCTGCCCTTCTACAGCCTCACCAGCCCCAGGTCTCTCAGCCTGTCCTCATCAGCTGGGGACAGCCCAGCCAGTGCTACATCAGCTATAAAATTGCTTGGGTTAGAAAAAAACCCTCTAAGCTCACTGAGTCCAACCATAGCCATTAAACCACGTCCCAAGTGCCATGACCACACATTTCTTGAACACCTCCAGAGGTGATGGAGACTCCACCACCTCCCTGGGCAGCCTTTTCCAGTGCCTGCTTGTGCTAACATAAAGCCATACATAAAGTGTCTGATGAAACAGGACTATTCCATCCACCATTGGCTCCTCACCCCTTGTAGACAGAACTCCTGACCTCAGGTACACACCATAGCACCTCATCTCCTGGGTTTGATGGCTCAGCAAACCCATGCTTTATTGGCAGGACAGGACCACATTCTCCTCAAGTACCAGAGGCCCTGGGAGAAGCCAATGTTGGCAGTGCTGACCCTCTGAGCAGTCAGGCCCATAGAGGGCAGGATGGGACTGTCCAACACATGCTCCTCACATGGCTGCTCTGGGAGCATCCTGTGCTTCCCAGCTTGCCCACAAACTCAGCACTCTGAGGTGACAGAGAGGACTTAGCCATGAGTAATTAGCAAGTCACCAGTGATTATTAATTCATTAGAAGCACAGTTTCCAGTCAAGCAAGGCTCAGACTTTGTTTTGCAGGGGCTGAATTCATTAGGAAGAGCTGGATCTTATAGGTGGCCAACAAGTCTCCACCTATGCTGAATTTCTTTACATTGCTATGATCTGGAGTGCTCAGGCAGCCCCAGATGAGAAGTTCTCCTACCTGACCATCTGTCCCCAGAACAGAAGTGGCTCTGAGTGATCTTCTGTTGGGTTTCCCTGGCTCACAGGGGCAGTGGGCTTGTCACAGAGTCATAGAACGGGAGAAGTTGGAAGGGACTCTGGAGATCATGGGGTCCAAGCCTCACTCAGGTGATGAGTGAACAGCCATACCCGTTACAAGTTCTGCTTCTGCCCCATCCACCCTGTGGGCACCATCAGATACGGCTTCACTGATCTAATACCTTTGTTCAGTCCATGTCACAGCCACATAAAGACAGATTTCCCCTTGTCCTGACCACTCTTTACCTGCTTTGCTTTTTGTGGTTTGCTTGAAGAAGCCTTTAAGATCACCAAGTCCAACCATTAACCCAGCACTGCCAGGTCATCACTAAACCATGTCCCTCAGCATCACATCTCCATGGCTTTGAAGTCCCTCCAAGGATGGGGACTCCACCACTGCCCTGGGCAGCCTGGGCTGGGCCTTGAAAGCACTCAAGAGGAAGAAATTATTCCTCATGTCCAACCTAAACCTCCCCTGGGGCAACTTGAGGATGTTTCCTCTTGTTCTTGGGAGCAGAGACCAACCCTCACCTGGCTCCAACCCCCTTTCAGGTATTTGTAGAGAGCCAGAAGGTCTCCCCTCAGCCTCCTTTTCTCCAGGCTGAAAAACTCCAACTCCCTTAGCTGCTCCTCCCCAGACCTGTTCTCCAGACCCTTCATTAGCTCTGTTGTCCTTCTCTGGATGTATTCCAGCCCCTCAATGTCCTTCCTGGAGTAAGGGGTCCAAAACTGAACTCAGGACTTAAGATATGGCCTCAGCAGTGCCCAGTCCAGGGGAACAATTCCTGCCTTAGTCCTGCTGGCCACACTGTTCCTGATCCAAGTCAGGATGCTGGTGGTCTTCTTGCCAACCAGCTGCTGACAACCAACACTGCCAGGTCCTGACAGTGATGAGCAAGTCTAGGAAGGGTCAGAGTTTGGAGATCATCCCAGCAACAATAATACATGCTGAAGGTTGCCTTTATGGATCATAACAAGACAGAGTCCTCTTGACAGTAGGAGAAATGAACCTTTCTCTGGTATCCTGGAGGTTTACATCTGCAGAGGATGCAGGCACCAATAATGGAGAAGATGCTTAACTCCATCCCTGAGGAAGGCTCCAGCTGTGCACTGCTGCCATGTCATTTGTCTGTGATAGGGGGGAGTGTGCAAAGAGAGCAACCACAGATTTGCTAACCCTGCTCTACACATTTGTCTTCAAAATCCCACCCCAGCAGAAGCCAGAACGCTCAATTAGTGATTAATGACAGCAGGCAAGGTGCCAGGACCCAACAGTGGCATCCACAGGTGGAATTTGAAGCTCTCCTGGTGTAGCTGCACACTGAGATGTGGTTTTCATAGAAATGAATAATAGAATTCTTTGGGGTGGGAAAAAAAAAAAGATCTCCAAGATCACTGAGTCCAACTGCTACAGTTTGAAGATGGAATTTTAGCCTAATAGTCTCCACCCACCACACCAACCATCCACCCAACACTGCCATGAACATCAAACCATGTTCCAAACTGCCATGTCCACGTTTCTTGAACACCACCACTGCCCTGGACAGCCTGTTCCAAAGCCTGACCGCTCTTGCAGGAAAGAAATTGTCCCTCATGTCCAACCTAACCCTCCCCTGGTGCAACTTGAGGTCATCTCTTCTTCCCCTGATTCTAGGGAGAAGAGACCAACCCCCACCTCACTACAACCTCCTTTGATCTTCATTCCCAGCTGAACTCTAGACCACAAAACTTTGGAAACTTCTCCTTGTTTTGCCCAGGTTAAAAAAATCCCAGGATAAAAGCAGAGGTTTCCTCTTGGTCTTACAGTCAAAACTCTGATATCTCATACTTCATTTCACCCCCAGATTTCATTCCATGAAGTCAAGATCAGACCCAGATATCAGTGGTTCCTCTCAGACTGTTCTTCACACATCCCATCTCATTTGTGATGGAGGACATCTGGTTTTTATCATGTTCATATTGAACTTGGTCCTTCTATGACATTGTCAACCTCTGCACCTCAAAGTGCTTTCTGGGGGTGGCTCTGTGTTGCCTCAACAACTTCAAACTGGTAACATCCTGGCAGCAATGGTGAGGCACATTCAGCTCTGCTCAAAATGAAGCCAAGCTTTCATTTTGCCTTCTCTGAGCTGACAATGCACCCAACACTTCCTACTTCTGGCACAATGGTCACAGAATGGTAGAGGTTGGAAGGGACGTCTGGAGATCATAGAGTACAACCCCCGCCCCGCCAAGGCAGGGTCACCTAGGGAAGATCAAACAGGGAACACATCCAGGCGGGATGGAGATTCCACCACATCTCTGGGCAGTCTGCTCCAGGGCTCCAGCAGCCTTAAGTCAAAGAATTTCCTCTTCATGTTTAGGTGGAACTTCCTATGTCCAAGTTTGTGCCTATTACCTCTTGTTGTCTCTCTGGGCACCACTGAAAAAAGCTTGGCCCCATCCTCCACCCACCCTTGAAGCATTGATCAGCATTGATGAGAACCCCTCTCAGGCTGCTCTTTTGCAGACTAAGACTCAGTTGCCTCAGTCTTTAACCTCAGTGTTCAACCACAAACACAGAATCCTAGAATCAGTCAGGGTTGGAAGGGACCACAAGGATCATCCAGTTCCAACCCCCCTGCCATGGGCAGGGACACCTCACACCTCTTGGGATGCCACCACAGATGGCTTGAAATCCAATGAATGTGAACTCTCACAACCACAGAGACAAAAATCTCTTCCAGGCAGGACATTTGAGACCTGTTTTAGGTAAAACACCAAATATTCCAACATTTTGCTTTGCCTTCTAAAACACTTTTCCAAAAGACTTAGTGGCAAGTCTTCCACAACCAGAGGTCAAAACCCACAAAGCAACCTGCAAGAAGGGTTCAGGCACACCCCAGGCTTTCATGCAGTTCATTCTATTCCTTGAAAGGAGCTCAAGAAGTGTTTAACTCATTTGCAGTGATTCTTCAATGACCAAGAGTTGGTACTCTGAGCACAAAGACCTTGTAAGGCTAGTCCTGGCTCTGCACTGTGACTGTGGGGTTGGGTTTAGTTACATTTGTTTGTGGAGATCCATAACTCTTTGAGACCACCAAAACATGCCAGACTCTCCAAACAGAAAACCTGCAGCATGGGGTCATCACACAGTCACAGAATGGTTGGGACCTTCAAAGGGCAGCTTGTCCAGCCCCACTGGATTAAGTAGGGTCATCACCAACTAAAGCAGGTGCTCAGGGACTCATCAATCCT
>VXBD01003383.1:27122-72926 GCA_013399975.1 Indicator maculatus
GCTTTCTTGGAGCCCCCTGCAGATCCTGGAAGGCCACAAGAAGGTCACCTCAGAGCCTTCTCTTCTCCAGACTGAACAGTCCCAACTCTTTCACTCTGTCCTCAGAGCAGAGCATCTCCAGTCCTCTGCTCATCCTGGTGGCCCTTCTCTGGGCACCTTCCAGCATGTCCAGATCCCTCTTGGAATAAGCGCTCCAGAACTGGAGCTGCTGCTATAAGGTCTCCCTGGAGCCTTCTCTTCTCCAGGCTGAACAACCCCAACTCTCTCAGCCCAACCCCATGGGAAGGGTTGTCCGTCCCTCTGATCATCTTCACAACCTCCTTTGAGCCCTCTCCAACAGCTCCATGTCCTTCTTGTGTTTAGACCCCTAGAGCTGCACACAGTACCCCAGGTGAGGTCTCACCTGGTTGCTCAACCAGGTGCACCCCCTCCCAAACCTGAGGAAGGCGACGGTATCAGCACACCTTTGTGAAGAAAGCAGGAGGAGGAGGACAAAGCATACTGCTAGTTAGTGTGCTGGCTTTGGGAATCCATGTGTGTGGAAGCAAACACCCATGAACAGTCACCACAGGCCCTTCTGAAGAGTCCCATCCCAGCCTTCCTGTAGGACCCCTTCAGATATCGAAGTGCTGCTATAAGGTCTCACTGGAGCCTTCTCTTCTCCAGGCTGAACAACCCCAACTCTCCCAGCCCAGCCTCATGGGAGGGGTTATCCAACCCTCTGATCATCTCCACAACCTCCTTTGAACCCTCTCCAACAGCTCCATGTCCTTCTTGTGTTTAGACCCCTAGAGCTGCACACAGTACCCCAGGTGAGGTCTCACCTGGTTGCTCAACCAGGTGATTCCCTCCCAGCCCTGAGGAAGGCGACGGTATCAGCGCACCTTGTGAAGAAAGCAGGAGGAGGAGGAGGAGGACAAAGCATGCTGCTAGTTAGTGTGCTGGCTTTGGGAATCCATGTGTGTGGAAGCAAAGAGCCATGAAGGGTTGCCAGGTGTCCGTGGTACTTACGGTTGAGAGGCAGGCTGGCATTGGTCGTCCCTAGCTTGTTGGCAGCGACACATGTATAGTTGCCAAAGTGCTCTTCTGTCACATTGGTAACAGTAAGCAGAGATCTTGTACTATAATTTTTAATTGTAATTCCTTGTTGGCCATTGATCAGTCTAGAAAGCAAAAAGAAAATGTCTGTAACGCATTTGCCAGAAGCAAGAAAGTTATTATTTTTTTTTTTACTTTTTCTTTCTTATTTTTCCCGTTGTTTTTATTTTGTGTTCTTTTCTCTTTTCTATTATTTCACTTTTTTCTTATTTCACGTTTTATTTCACTTTTCTTATTTTACTTTTCCTATTTTACTTTCCTTATTTTAACTTTCCTATTTTACTTTTCCTATTTTACTTTCCTTATTTTACTTTTCCTATTTTACTTTTCTTATTTTACTTTTCCTGTTTTATATTTCTTATTTTACTTTCCTTATTTTACCTTCCTTATTTTACTTTTTCTATTTTACTTTTCCTATTTTCCTTTCTTTATTTTAATTTTTCTATTTTACTTTTCCTATTTAACTTTTCCTGTTTTTCTTTTCCTGTTTTACTTTTCTTACTTTTTTCTGTCCTATTTTTCTTTTCTGTTGCTTCTCTTAATTTCTTTTTCTCCTTTTCCTTTTCTTTTCTTTCCTATTTTTTATTTTCTAGTGTTTATCTTTCTATTTTCCCTGTCTTATTTTCCTTTTCTTAATTTCCATTTCTTATGTTCCTTTTGTTTTACTTTCCTTATTATTGTTTTCTATTTTTCTTTTCTCATTTTCCATTTCTGTTAATTCTTTTTTTCATTTTCCTTTTCTCATTTTCCTTTTCTTATTTTTCTTTTCTCTTTTTCTTTTCTCATTTTCTTTTTCTATTAATTCTTTTCTCATTTTCCTTTTCGTATTTTTTTCTATTTTTCTTTTTCTGATAATTCTTTTCTCATTTTCCTTTTCTTATTTTTCTTTCCTCATTTTCTTTTTCTATTTTTCCTTTTCTTATTTTCCTTTTCTTATTTTACTTTTCTCGCTTTTCATTTCTTTATTTGTCTTTTCTTATTTTTCTTCCCTTATTTCCCTTTTCTTATTTTCCTTTTCCTCATCTCCCTTTTTCTCATTTTCCTTTTCTTATTTTCCTTTTCCTCATCTCCCTTTTTCTCATTTTCCTTTTCTTATTTTCCTTTTCCTCACCTCCCTTTTTCTCATTTTCCTTTTCTTATTTTTTTCTTTTCTTGCTTTCCTTATTTTTCTTATTTTCCTTTTCAATATTCTTTATATTACTCTGAGCTACCTACAAAAGCTGGCTCTTCTCAGTTTTGTATTAAGACTATGAATGAAACATCCAAGGTTCATTCTGGGCTGGCTTTTCTATCATTCAGAGGTAAATGGAGGACCTGAAGGGAGTCTCCAGTACCTGAGGGAGCTACAGGAGAGCTGAGGAGAGACTGTTTAGAAGGGCTTGTAGTGATGGCATGGGGAGAAATATCTTTGAGCTCAAAGAGGGGAGATTTAGATTGGAGATTAGGAAAAAATTCTTTCCAGTGAGGGTGGTGAGACCCTGGAACAGATTGCTCAGGGAGGTTGTGGATGCCCCCTCCCTGGAGGTGTTCAAGGCCAGCTTGGATGAGGCTTTGAAAAATCCTTTTCTAGTGGAAGGTGTTCCTGCCCGTGGCAGGGGGGTGGAAATGGATGGTCTTTCAGGTCCCTACTAATCCAAACTGTTCTGTGGTTCTGTGAAAGGGGATGGAGATACTACAAATATGTAATTTCCTCTGTTCTGCAAGGGGTGGGGGTTCAGAGACCTCCAAGGTCTCTGCAGTCATCTATGTCTGGTCATGTCTGTGTAGTACATCTACCAGGGAAAGCCTGACACAAACCCCAAAGCTGGACCAATATTTGAGCAGTAAGACCCAAAAGGACAGTGCATTTCTTGGTGATTAAGGCCAGCCTCAGGTGAAACACCAAGTGAAGCAGAAAACAGAAGGCACAATGTTGCTCTGCTTGGTCTGTTCCGCTGCTGCTGCACTGAATGCACTCAGGAAGAAAGGAATTGGTCAGTGTTATAAATAGAAAAGTGATTTTTGCAGACTCATAGAATGGTTTGGGTTGGAAAAGACCTGAAAGATCATCTAATTCTGCTCTACCCTGCCATGACCAAGGACACCTTCCACTTGACCCAGTCCTTGTCCAACCTGGCTTTGAACACCTCCAGGGAGGGGACATTGGTGCTGGAAGGGTTTTTTGTTTGTTTGTTTGAACCCAGAGTGCTAAAATCTGTGCTAAAATAGTTTCTACATCAAATAGATTTGTGCTGCAAGTCCCCCAACCACGGGTAGAATCCATCTTTAGAAACAGGATGGAGATGAATTTAGCCAACAGAATTAAAACCATTTATTGTCATGTACAGTAAAGACGGATGATGCTGTGCAGAGAATGCTTTAGGATATGGCCAAAGTGCAATGATTTTGACTGCTTTGAAAACTCAGGAAGGAAGAGGAGCAGCTAATGCTCCCAACAGGGAGCAGCTGGCCAGGGAGGAATGAGCTGACAGATGGCTTTGTGTGAAAAATTGTCATTAATATTCTCATGTCAGCTCCCAGACTTAATGGGATGTTGGAGCTGAGAAACTCAGCACTCAGAAAGCAGAACCTGGAAGATGAGTATGGATGGCCACTCACAATGGGGCAACATTCACTTGATTGAAGGGTTGGACAAGATGACCTCTGGAGGTCCTTTCCAACCCAATGCAATCTGGGAATCTGTGATTTTTGCACCAATACACAAACTGAGGGGAAAGAAACTATTGCATAAGATCAGAGCTGTTAAGCAAAGTTTCCTGTTCCAAAAATAAAATATCTACTGCTTTAACAAGCTGCTTTTAAAAATAAAGATGACCCTGCAATGAAACTGGGTGAAGGAGAACAAGGCTTGTGAGGAGCAGCTGAGGGAACTGGGGTGGTTTAGTCTGGAGGAGAGGAGGCTGAGGGGAGACCTCATTGCTCTCTACAGCTCCCTGAAAGGAGGTTGGAGCCAGCTGGTGGTTGGTCTCTTCTCCTTACTATCAGGGGATAGAAGGAGAGGAAATGGCCTGAAATTGTGCCAGGGGAGAGTTAGTTTGGAGATTAAGAAAAATTTCTTTCCTGCAAGAGTGGTCAGGCATTGGAACAGGCTGCCCAGGGAGGTGGTGGAGTCGCCATCCCTGGTGTGCACAAGGCACTTTGGGACATGGTGGTGTTGGGCTGATGGTTGGACTCGATGATCCTAGATATTTCTTCTAACCCAAACAATTTTATGATTCTACAGGGCCTCCTGTTATCATCACACATCACTAACAACCTGGAAATGACTCAAACAAAGCCAAAGGACATGGTCAGTTGTTAGGGCTTGAGCAGAGGGGGCTGCCCTGACCTGCTTCAGGATCTGCAGAGCAGCTCTTCTTGACTCTGGGCTATAAACCGGTGGTCTAGACCTCTAATGTCACAACTAGGTGAATATTCACAGAGTCCCCCAATCCCAGCATGGTGGGGTTGGAAGGGACCTCTAGAGATCATCCAGTCCAACCCCACTGCTCAAGAAGGGATACCCACAGCAGCTTGACCAGGATCAAAATGTCCAGCTGGGTTTGGAGGCTCTCCACACAAGGAGACTCCACAACCTCTCTGGGCAGCCTGCTCCAGGCCTCCAGCACCCTCACAACAAAGAACTTTCTCCTCCTGTTCAGGTGGAACCTCCTGGGTTCCAGTTTGTGCCCATTACCCCTTGTCCTGTCACTGGGCACCACTGAGAAGAGTCTGGCTCCATCCTCTTGTGCCCCCCACAGGTCCTTTAGCTGTTGCTAAGCATTGCTCAGATCCACTCTGGGGCTGCTCTTCTGCAGGCTCACCAGCCCCAGGGCTCTCAGCCTTTCCTCCTCAGAGAGCTGCTCCAGGCCCCTCAGCATCTTTGTAGCCTCCCCTGAACTCTCTGCAGTAGTTCCCTGTCTCTCTTGTCCTGGGGAGCCCAGAACTGGATACAGGACTCCAGCTGTGGCTTCCCTAGGGCAGAATAGAGGTGAAGCAGAACCTCCTTCATTGTTATTCATACACATGAATGTTTGCTTTAAAGTGTTGCCCTTGAAACAACCTTTCCACCCCCAAAGCTGGGGGTGGGAGAAGCTATGAAGAAGAACTTCAAAAATAAAACAAAACCTTTTAGCAGATTTTTTTTTTCTGGTTATTAAAGTTAATTTGTTGTAATTACTAAAGCCTGTTTAGACATTAGCTCATTACTGCAATTATAGAATCCTAGAATCCTAGAATCAGTCAGGGTTGGAAGGGAGCACAAGGATCATCCAGTTCCAACCCCCCTGCCATGCCCAGGGACACCTCACACTCCAGCAGGCTGGCCAGAGCCTCATCCAGCCTGGCTGCAAACACCTCCAGGGATGGAGCCTCAACCACCTCCCTGCACAACCCATTCCAGGCTCTCACCACTCTCACGGGGAAGAACTTCTTCCTCACCTCCACTCTCAATCTCCCCACTTCCAGCTTGATTCCATTCCCCCCAGTCCTGTCACTCCCTGACAGCCTAAAGAGTCCCTCCCCAGCTTTCTTGGAGCCCCCTTCAGATCCTGGAAGGCCACAGGAAGGTCACCTCAGAGCCTTCTCCTCTCCAGACTGAACAGCCCCAACTCTTTCAGTCTGTCCTCATAGCAGAGGAGCTCCAGCCCTCTGCTCATCCTGGTGGCCCTTCTCTGGACACCTTCCAGCATCTCCAGATCCCTCTGGTAACAGGGGCTCCAGAACTGGATGCAGTAATCACCACCACAGCCCAGCCAGGTCCAGCCTGCTCACACCTTACACCTCGTTTCTGAGCACAGAGTCTACAACCAGAAGTAAAAACTAAGCAGCTCCCCCAGAAGCCATGCAGAAGGCTGTTGGTAGCCACCAAGAACCTCTCAGCAACTTTTCCAAGCCGGGCATTACTTTCAGGAGAGCCTGGGCTTATCATAACAGGGGGCCAACCCAGCCTGGCAGTCTCTTCTGTAGTGCTAGCCAGGTCCCCAGGAAGGGGAAGGGGTCCCCAGCAGCACGCCGGGGTTGGGTGAGCGCCGGCTACTTACTTCCTCTCTCCTCTGTACCACTCAAAGAGCGGGGCAGGGACTCCTGCACCTTCACACCGTATCAGGCCGTTCCCTCCAAGCATCACACCGCTGGATTTAAGCTCCTGAATTGTGGGGGCAACTGAAAAGAAAGAATTGTGAGACGGACATTTGCACCCGGAGAGGCAGACCGCGTCCCGCTGCAGCCTGCCTCCGCGCCTGGCCGGCCGGCTCCGCTCTGCTCCAACCACCTTCTCCCTGTCCCACACTGCAGCTTCTGGCATACATTCTGTGCAAAAAAAACCCCCACAGAACCAACCCCAGCTGAGGAGATATCAGCAGCACGCTCAGGAAGAGGCCATGTGGGCAGCTGTGTTGCTCAAGCCGAAAGAAGAGCTCTCTGTAAGTCCACATCTGCGTCGCATGAGATGCGCTTCAAACGTCAAACCCAGAAGGAAACCACACAAAGGCACAACACTGAGGTTGTCTGACAGGCTGCTGGGGTCTTGTGGAGCTTGGCTGAGGGGACCTTCCACATCTGGAGAAGGGAGTGGAGAAGTCACATCTGAAGGTGACGCTTCAAACGTCAAACCCAGAAGGAAACCACACAAAGGCACAACACTGAGGTTGTCTGACAGGCTGCTGGGGTCTTGTGGAGCTTGGCTGAGGGGACCTTCCACATCTGGAGAAGGGAGTGGAGAAGTCACATCTGAAGGTGACGCTTCAAACGTCAAACCCAGAAGGAAACCACACAAAGGCACAACACTGAGGTTGTCTGACAGGCTGCTGGGGTCTTGTGGAGCTTGGCTGAGGGGACCTTCCACATCTGAAGAAGGGTCCCACATAAAGACAGGGTTGACACCACTTATCTTCTGCATCGTGTCTTCTGCAAGGGCTCCAAAACCCCACAGGCTTAGGTGGCCTTTAGGGTTTTGTTTTATTAAGACCTGAAGATCTTAATAAATCTCTTGTTAAGACCTACACATCTTAACATCTTGTTAAGACCTCAAGATCTTCGTAAAGATCTTTTGTTCAGATCACAAGAGCTTAATAAATCTCTCTTGTGAAGATCTCAAGATATTAATATCTTGTTAAGAGCTCAAGACCTTCATAAAGATCTTTTGTCCAGACCTCAAGATCTTAATAAATCTCATGAAGATCTCAAGACATTAATATCTTGTTAAGAGCTCAAGATCTTCAAAAAGATCTTTTGTCCAGACCTCAAGAGCTTAATAAATCTCTCTTGTGAAGATCTCAAGACATTAATATCTTGTTAAGACCTTAATATCTTCATAAATATCTTTTGTTCAGATCTCAAGATCTTTATAAATCTCTCTTGTGAAGCTCTCAAGACATTAATATCTTGTTAAGACCTCAAGATCTTCATAAATATCTCTTGTTAAGACCCCAGGACCTTCACAAAGATCTTTTGTCAAGATCTCAAGATCTTCATAAATATCTCTTCAGACCTCAAGAGCTTAATAAATCTCTCAAGACCTCAAGATGTTGATATCTATCTTTTGCTAAGGCCTCAAGATCTCCATAAGTATCCCTTAAGACCTCAAGATCTTCACAACAGATTTTATATTAAGACCTCAAGGACTTAATAAATACCTTTTATTAAGAGATTGTTGCATACTGAAAGAATCAACTTACCTTCAGAACTATGAGCCAAGTGGAAATCCCAGACAACAGCAAAAGATCTTAGAAAAACATCCTTTCCCCCATTGTTACTCTGGATTGAGGGTTGCATCAATAAAAAAAACTTTTCTCTCTTTTTAAGGAGCAAGGACTTTAAACAGCAATCAATATTTTAAGCTCAGAACTGGGGCTATAAATAAATAATAAAAGAAAAAACAAACCCAAAACAAACAAAAAAAAGACTGTCATTTTTTTCCCCAGTTGCCAGTGAAGGCAACCACATGCTTGAAATTAAAGAGGACAACTTTCTCAGGAAGGAGACTATGGAAGAGAAGGCTGAACAACAACTGCCTTCTGCCTGGAATTTTTCTGCCATGATCTGGTTTCAAGCAATAATTTATGTGCATCATAAAACTACTCTAAAAACCCAAATCTGTTTATTTCTTTTCCCCCCAAGCAACTTTCCAGATGTTGCTTCAAGGTGTTTATCTAAATGCAAACCACTGAGTGCCTCTCATCTGTTTCTTCCACTACCTTGCCCACTGTGCCATGTTAAGAGGAGAGGGCTGTGGGGAGGGTGGTGAGACACTGGAAGAGGTTGCCCAGGGAGGTTGTGGATGCTTCCTCCCTGGAAGTGTTCAAGGCCAGGTTGGATGGGGCCTTGAGCAACCTGCTCTAGTGGGAGATGTCCCTTCCCATGACAGCAGTGTTGGAACTAGATGATCTTGAAGGTCCCTTCCAACCCAACCCATTCTATGAATCTATGAATCTTCTGGGAGACATCAGATACGTGAAAGAGCAAAGTGACAGCCAACTTCCATCACCCACACATCCTTCCTCAGCACCATCAATCACTGCTTGTCCAGGTGTGGAGGACATCACACACAATTACACAACACACCAGGTTGGAAGGGACCCTCAAAGGTCATCTTGTCCAACTCCCCTGCAGCAGAGACATCTCCAACTAGATCAGGCTGCCCAGGGTCACATCAGGTCTGGTCTTGAATGTCTCCAAGGATGGGTCCTCAAACACATTTCTGGGCATTCTGTTCCAGTGTCTGTAGTGGTTTGGCCCTGGCCTAGGGGCCAAACGCCCACCAAAAGCTGCTCTATCACTCCCCTTCTTCAATGGACAGGGGAGAGGGGAAAAATATACCAAAAGCCAGTAATAAGATAGAAGCAATTTTAATAACAGTAATAACCAAAGGCAATAGACCATGTGGAAGTGGAAGCAGAGAGAGAGATGTTAGTCTCTACTTCCCATCAGCAGGACTATGGTTGGGCTCAGGGAGCAGGGCTCTCTGAGCTTGGTGGTTCCTTAGGAGGATAGATGCCATGGACCAATCCCCACACTTCCTTCTTTCACTTCATTCATATATCTGAGCTAACCTCATGTGGCATGGAGCACCCCTGTGGCCATTCTGGGTCAGCTGTCCCCTCCCAAGGTCTTGCCCACCCCTCAGCCTCCTCTTGGGGCAGGGAAATGTTGGAAAGATGCAGCCTGGATACTTATTCAACAGCAGCCCAAACACTGCTGTGCTGTCAGCTACTGCTGCAAAGCACAGCACTAGAGGGATGCTTTGAGAAGAACTAACTCCAGCTCAGCCAAACCCAACACAGTGTCACACCCTCATTGCGAAGAACTTCCTCCTGATGTCCAACCTGAATCTCCCCTGCTCCAGTTCCAAACCATTGTCCCTCACCCAATCACCACAGGTCCTTCTAGGCAGTCCCTACCCAGCCTTCCTCTAGGTCCCCTTCAGAGAGTGAAATGCTGCCCTGTGGTATCCCTGGAGGCTTCTCTTCTCCAGGCTGAACAGCCCCAACTCTCTCAACCTGTCCCAGGTGCTCCAGCCCTCTGATGGCCTCTGTGGACCCACTTCAGCAGGTCCATGTCATCATTGTGTTGGGGTTGGCAGAGCTGGACATAGCACTGCAGGTGAGGTCTCAGCAGAGCAGAGCAGAGGGGCACAATCACCTTTCTCAATCAAACACATGCACTTAGCACTTACACAGCAGTCTTGGTGCTGAACAGAACCTGGGGAGGAAGTTTTGGTTGGAATTAAACAGAGAACTGCCCTCTCTCATCCATCACTCATGTCCTACCCCAAGTCAGGACAGACTACTGTTTCCCACAGCCAGAAAACACACCCTCAGCCTTCAACCTTCTCTGCCCAAAAATCAGACCAAACCAATCCATAGATTTATCAACTTTCAAGTGGATGGAACCAATTTGCACAACTTCTCCTTAATCTGCATAGGAAAAAGCCTCAGATATTTCAGTTACTCCATAAAAATCACAGGAACATGTGAAGTTTCCTCCTTCCTGAGAAATGAAGCAGTTTGTGCAGCCAAGACTTTTAACTCTGAGTGTGACTGATCATGAGAAGAGCTGTGAGCAGGTCACATTTTACCTCTGCTCCTACAGCAAAGCATGGCACCAGCAGCTACTCTGAGCACCACAAAGCACATAGCTCAGCTCAGCTGAAGCCTCCAAAGGAATAGAATCACAGAACAATTTGGGTTGGAAGGAACATTAAAAATCATAGAATCAGTCAGGGTTGGAAGGGGCCACAAGGATCATTTAGTTCCAACCCCTCTGCCAAGGGCAGGGACACTTCCCACTAGATCAGGTTGCTCAAAGCCTCATCCACCCTGGCCTTGAACACCTCCAGGGAGAGAGCATCCACAACCTGTTCCAGTGTCTCACCACCCTCACTATAAAGAATTTCTTTCTAAACTCCAGTCCAAAGCTACTATCTTCCACCCCAAACCATTCTATAGTTCTATGATTCATGCTCCTCAACATGTTCTGCCCACCTTTTGCTTGGTGTTTTGTGAGGGTTTGGGGTTGGTTTTGGTTGGTTTGGTTGTCAACTAAAGAGCTTCATTTGGAAGGGGCCTTAGAGATCATCTAGTTCCAACTCCCTGCCATGGTCAGATACACCTTCCACTAAACCAGGGTGCTCAAGTGTCATCCAGCCTGGTCTTAAACACCTCCAGGGATGAGGTGTCCACAACTTCTCTGGGCAGCCTGTTCTCCAGTGTTTCACTGCTCTCATAGTAAAGAGCTTCCTCCCAATGTCCAACTTAAATCTACCCTGCTGTAGTTTCAAACCACTGACCCTCATCCTATCACCACAGATCTTCCTAGCATCACTGGTAACACATCCCAACATGAAATGATCCATGAAAACCTGATGTTCTTCGGGCTGGAGCCACAAGCACCATGCTCCCAGTGCAGCCAGGGAAGGGATGCTGGCTGGATCCCAGCTACAAATCACCACTCCAGGCTTTGCTGCCCAGTGAAGCAGAGATTTGCTTGGGAAACGCTGGAAAACTTCTGGAAAGGCTGTTTCCTCAGCTCTTCCTCTCAGAAGGATTTCAGCTACAGAGTGAAAATGGAGATCAATATCCTCTGCCCCAAGAAATCCCTGGTTAACACTGGAAACACCAAGCTGCAACAGCTCAGGGGCACTGTTCCCTTGGATTTCTCACTGCCCTGTTTTCAGGAGAAGAACAAACTGTGTGGAGAAGGCACATTATGGATGCCCTGATCAATACCCTGCTGAGCCAAAAATCCATCAGCCTCACTGCACCCAGCATTGGGGCAACCTAGAGAGCTCCAGATGAATTACAATCATAGAATTTTTTTTCATTTGGAAGAGACCTTTCAGATCAAGTCCAACCATTAATCCAACCATAATGCCAGGTCACCACTAAACCATGGCCCTCAGCATCACATCTCCACAGCTCTTCAGGGATCAGGACTCCACCACTGCCCTGGGCAGCCTGGGACAGAGGTTAGTAACCATTTTGGGAGCCAACCTTCCAGCTGAGACCACCATGGCCATTAAACCATGTCCCACAGTGCCATGCCCACGTTTCTTGAACACCTCCAGGGATGGGGACTCCACCACTTCTCTGGGTAGCTTGTTCCAATGCCTGACAATAATAAGTGAGCAAGAAAATGATTTATCTTGAAGGTGCAGAGTATCAGTAGAGAGTGAAAGGATTTATCTGGAAGAGGATCCAGGATAGGGCAAAAAAACCTGGTGAAGGATGTAGAGAACAGGTCTGGTGAGGACCAGCTGAAGGAACTGGGGTTCCTTAGTCTGGAGAAGAGGAAGATGAGGGAAGACCTCATTGCTCTCTACAACTCCCTGGAAGGAGGTTGGAACCAGGTGGGGACTGGTCTCTTCTTCCTAGTATCAGGTGACAGAATGAGAGGAAATGGTCTCAGATTGCACTAGGAAAGGTTTAGGTTGGATATTAGGAACAATTTGTTCCCTGCAAGAGTGGTCAGGCATTGGAACAGGCTGCCCAGGGAGGTGGTGGAGTCACCATCCCTGGAGGTGTTCAAGAAACCTGTGGGCATGGCACTTGGGGACATGGTTTAATGGCCATGGTGGGGTTGGGTTGGTGGTTGGACTCAAGGATCTTAGAGCTCTTTCCCAGTCTAAACTGTTTTATGATTCTATGACTTGGGGGACAGCCAGCAAGAGCTCCCATGTAGAATAACATCACAGAAGAGTTAGTGGTCTGTCAGAAGATGCTGCACCAGAACACAACAAGGATGTTAGCAAGGAAACCTTGTGTGAGCCTGGTGATTGTAAAACTATTTGTCATTTTTATATCTTCTAAAGAAGGGTTCTCTATAATAACAAAATAAAAAACCCCTGATGATATCTCTGTCAGCAGTGCTGGGCTTTTGTGACTCCTGTTTGGTGGTTTCCCCTCCTGAGAGTGGATCATTGTTCAATCTCCTCCCACGGCTCATCCCTGAGGAGCAGAGCACTTAAAATAAATGCTTCACTTCTGACTGGAAAATAAATTACTGGAACTTCCTTAATATCAATTTCTCAAGTCAAGCTAAGTGCTGTGATGGGAAAGGCTTTTTTTTTTTTTTTTTTTGAGTGGTTGCTCAGAGATTTTGCTCATCTGGAGCAGTACTGACAGCCTTTCACGTTTGTCCGCACAGGACAGGAGGTAAAAGCTGCTCCTGACCCAAATGACATAATTTTTTCATCCTCATAAAAATACATATTTACCATCCCAACAAAATGCTTATCCATGTATTCCCACTAGGAAGGTTTGAGATGAGAGGAGTGTGAGCAAGAAGGAGAACTGGACACGACACATGGTAGGTGGTCATAGAAAAGTAGGGGTTGGAAGGGACCTCTGAGGATCATTGATTCCAAAACTCATACCCAGACAGGATCACCAAGGGCAAGTCACACAGGAGAACATCCAGATGGGTCTTGAAAGTCTCTAGAGAAGGAGATGTAACAGCTGAGTTGTTCCTCTTCCACAGCCAAAGACGATGTGAGGTCATCAGGCAACTCAGCTCAGGGTCTGAGTCTTGGTGAGGGATGTCAGGAGAACTGTGAGGCAAAAGGATGGGGCCAGACTCTTCTCAGTGGTACCAAGGGACAGGACAAAAGGTAACAGCTATAAACTGGAACCTAGGAGGTTCCATCTGAACAGGAGGAGAAAAATTCTGTGGTGTGAGGGTGCTGGAACCCTGCAGCAGGCTGCCCAGACAGGTTCTGGAGTCTCCTTCTCTGGAGAGCTTCCAAAGCCAGCTGGGCATTGTGATGCTGGGCAAGCACTGGGATTGGACTGGATGATCTCCAGAGGTCCCTTCCAAGCCCCACCATGCAGGGATTCTAGGATTCCATGAACACAACATCCATCCTCTCAAATCTTATTGAAATGTCTGAAGTTCCAACAAACACCCTCCTGCAGTCTCCTGTGATGGTGCAGAGCACTCACTTCATTCCAGCTCTATCTCAGCATGTTAATAAGATGTGAAACCCATCATCATCTTCCTCCCCTACTCCCACACTTCCAGAGCTCTATATTCAGTTTCTGCTCCATTCCTTCCTCATCCTCTCTCACCAACACCTTCACCACGAGTGCTGGGAAATCAAATTTCACAGCTTCTGTTCCATCCAGAAACGCTGCTGAATCTGGTTTCCTCCCCAAATATTTTCATTTTTGCTCTGAAATGATTCAAATAAACAAAGAAATAAATGAAAGAGCTCAAACAATGCAAGGCAGCCAGCTGGGCATTGAGAGAGCAGGCAAAAAACAAAACCCCACCCCAAAACCCCCAACCCAAACCTCTCCAGATAGAACAGGTTTCAACTTTTAATATTTTAATGAGCATTGAGGCTTTTCTGCATATTAGTGATGTTGTCCTAATCACTCATTATAATTCTAATGTGCATTTTATATTTAATTACAATGCTTATAAAGATTTGGGTATGGCCAGTAAATTATTCTAACTAGTGTGTGCAGAGGTGATGATGAGCTGAATTTATTAACTTTTCCACCAGCACCTTCCAATTTCACCTTTGTGATGAACCATATTGTCTGATTAAACCAACATTTTGGGGCCATTCATTGTAAATGTCACAAAGAGGCCTTTTTGTTATTATTTTATTCCCCACCCCCCCTCCAGTTTTCATCAAGTTTCAATTTAGCATCCTAAGGGAGTCTTTTGTTAGTGAAATTGCTCTCTGGGGTGTTAAGAGAAAGGCTTGCAGGTAAGAGCTGCCGCTCTGAGGTCTGTTTGCTGCCTCAGAAAATCAGATATGAGTAAAAATTGAAATGTATTTAATTTGTATATGCATAATTTCTATATTAATGGCTGCACCCAAAGAGTGGCTGTCAATGGCTCCATGGCCCAGTGGAGGCCAGGGACAAGCAGAGTCCCTCAGGGCTCAGTCCTGGGACCAGGCTTGTTCAACATCTGTGTCAGTGCCATGGACAGAGGCATTGAGTGCACCCTCAGCAGGTTTGCTGCTGACACCAAGCTGTGTGGTGCAGCAGACAGGCTGGAGGGAAGGGATCCATCCAGAGGGACCTGGACAGGCTGGAGGGAAGGGATCCATCCAGAGGGACCTGGACAGGCTGGAGGGAAGGGATCCATCCAGAGGGACCTGGACAGGCTGCAGAGCTGGGCACAAGCCAACCTCAGGAGCTTCAACAAGACCAAGGGCAGGGTCCTGCAGCTGGGTGGAGGCAATGCCAAGCACAAATGCAGGCTGGAGAGCAGCCCTGAGGAGAGGGACTTGGGGGTGCTGGGGGATGAGAAGCTCAGCAGGAGCTGTCAGTGTGCACTTGCAGCCCAGAAAGCCAAGCAGAGCCTGGGCTGCAGCAGGAGAAGTGTGGCCAGCAGGGCAAGGGAGGTGATTCTCCCCCTCTGCTCAGCTCTGCTGAGACCCCACCTGGAGTACTGCATCCAGTTCTGGAGCCTCTGTTCCAAGAGGGATCTGGAGATGCTGGAAGGTGTCCAGAGAAGGGCCACCAGGATGAGCAGAGGGCTGGAGCTGCTCTGCTATGAGGACAGACTGAGAGAGTTGGGGCTGTTCAGTCTGGAGAAGAGAAGGCTCTGAGGTGACCTTCTTGTGGCCTTCCAGGATCTGAAGGGGGCTCCAAGAAAGCTGGGGAGGGACTTTTTAGGCTGTCAGGGAGTGACAGGACTGGGGGGAATGGAATAAAGCTGGAAGTGGGGAGATTGAGAGTGGAGGTGAGGAAGAAGTTGTTCCCCATGAGAGTGGTGAGAGCCTGGAATGGGTTGTGCAGGGAGGTGGTTGAGGCTCCATCCCTGGAGGTGTTTGCAGCCAGGCTGGATGAGGCTCTGGCCAGCCTGCTGGAGTGTGAGGTGTCCCTGGGCATGGCAGGGGGGTTGGAACTGGATGATCCTTGTGCTCCCTTCCAACCCTGACTGATTTTATATTTATATGCATATATAATGTAAGAGCTGGCTCTCTGAGGTCTGTTTTATGCCTCAGAAACTGAGATATGAGTAAAAATTGAAATATATTAATTTTTATATATATGCATATAATTTATATATGTTTATTAATTTATATATTTTCAATATATATATTTTTATATATAATATAAGAGCTGGTTCTCTGAGGCCTGTTTTATGCCTCAGAAACTCAGATATGAGTAAAAATTGAAATATATTTATTTACATATATTTTTATATATATATATGGGGATTACCAATGAAGCAGCAGATCTTTGAACAGAACATGAACATTATTATTTACACTTTATGTTACTGTATTGGTCATAGAAACACAGACTGGCCTAGGTTGTGAGGGACCTTAGAGATCATCCACTCCAACCTCCCTTCCATGGGCAGGGATGCCTCTCAACTAGACTTGGTTGCTCAAAGCTTCATCCAATCTGGCCTTGATCATCCCCTTTTCCAGATCATTTATGGCTTTGCATTAATTCCCAGCAGCAATCCTCTTTCCCAAATCAATCTATTTGCAAATTAACAAAGGGATTTAAACAAATACCTCTTTATAACAGAAACTTCTCCAGTTTCTGGAGAACACAGAATCCCAGCATGGTGGGGGTGGAAGGGACCACTGGAGACCATCCATTCCTGCTACAGCAGGGGCACTCACAGCAGCTTGCCCTGGATCACAATGGCCAGGTGGCTTTGCAAGCTCTCCAGGGAAGAAGACTACAAAATATTCAACTTTACTAGCCAGGAAACATTAAATGTTGATCAACTGAGCAGTGGTGGAAATGGGTTGCATCAGCCATCAGCAAACAATCAGATCCTGAAGGTTTCCCTTTGTGGAACTTGGCAATGCTCTTCACTGCAAGGAGGACATTGAGGGGCTGGGGCAGGTGCAGAGAAGGGCACCGAAGCTGGTGAAGGGCATGGAGAACACATCTGGTGAGGAGCAGCTGAGGGAACTGGAGTTGTTCAGCCTGGAGAAAAGGAGGCTGGGGGGAGACCTCCTGGCTCACTACAACTCCTTGAGAGGAGCTTGGAGTGAGATGGGATTTGGTCTCTTCTTCAGCTCTTTAGAGATTGATAGATTCATAGAATAGTTTGGGTTGGACAGGACCTTCAAGATCATCCAGTTCCAACTCCCCTGCCATGGGTAGGACACTTTCCAGTAGACCAGGTCATTCAGTTTTTAATATCAAGTCTATCACTCAGTTTTTAATATCAAGTCTAATGTCCAAACACTTGGCCTTTCTTTGCTGATGAGAAAGTATCAATGCCAACTTCTCCCCTGAATTCCAGCAGCATATGAGGATGAGGGATGGCATGAGGAGAGCTCTCTCTGTTCTACTGCTGCTCTTTCAAGTCATAGGGCTTTGTTTCACTCAGTTTTGTTTTGAAAACCATGACAATATATTTTTTTTTGATTTTTTTGTTTTTCCTGCAGATCATTCTGAGCTGTTTTCAAATCCCACTGAAGTCAGCAGAAAGAATTTAACTTCAGAGAAAGGAGAATCAAGCTGCAGTGGCCAATGGAAGATGAAACCCAACGCTGAGCACTGATCTCCCTATCTGTGTTTTGTACATCTGTTCCTCCTAAATCACCAACAAAGCCTCCTAAGCAAATGCTGGATTTGTTTCACGTTTGTTCATTGTGATTTCAATGACACCCACAGGCAGGGTGGGTGTGATGCTGTGGAACAGATCTGAGATGATGCTGGCCTGGCTGTCCTCCTCCAGTTACTCCAAGGTACACTAAGAGGTCCCTGATGGTGGGATGGGAATGGAGCTGCAGGGCTTCTGTGTGAATTTATTTATGGTGGCAACACTTGTCCTGGCAAATGAGACACAGCTCTTTGTAAATAGATGTAGAGCTGTGGAATTATTTGGATTAGAAGAGAGCTTTCAGATCATCCAACCATTAAGCCAGCACTGCCAGAGCACTACTAAATTGTGGTCCCTTCATGTAACCCCTTCAGGGATGGGGATTCTACCACTAGCAGCCTGGGCCAGGGCTTGACAACCTTCTTGGGGAAGAAAGTGTTCCTCATGTCCAACCTAAAAACCAACTTGAGGCCATTTCCTCTCATCCTACCAGTTTTTACATGGGAGAAAAGACCAACTCCCACCTCACTCCAGCCTTCTTTCAGGGAGTTGTGGAAAGGCAGGTGTCCCCTCAGCCTCCTTTTCTCCAGACTAAACAACCTCAGTTCCCTCAGCTGCTCCTCACCAGACCTGTTCTCCAGACCCTTCACCAGCTTCACTGCCCTTTGCTGGACCTGCTCCAGATCCTCAATGTCCTTCTTGGAGTGAGGGACCCAAAACTGAACCCAGGATTTGAGGTGTGGCCTCATCAGTGTTGATACCAGGAGGAGAATCCCCTCCCTGCTCCTGCTGGCCACACTATTGCTGATCCAGGACAAGATGTTGGTGGCCTTCTTGGTCTCCTGGGCTCACACTGGCTCATCTTCAGCTGCTGCCCACCAATAGCCCCAGGTCCTTTTCCACCAGGGAAGCTTGCTGTTCAGTATTGCAGTGCTCCATGTAGAGAAGCAGATGCACATCTCAGGGTAAGGCTTAAGGCCAGGAGCTAGCTGGGGAAGGGAATGGTTCCATGTGAGGCAGGAGCACCAGCGTGGAGGGATGTAAGGGCAAGAAAGATGAAGTGCTGGCATGTCTGCTAGCCCAGGGGAGCTGGGTGACCTACCTGAGCTGGGCTCAGCAGCCTCCCCACCGAGCACTTCCATCAGCAAACCTCCCTCCCTCAGCAGCTGCTGCTGGAGAAGCTTCTGCACTATTCATGTGCCCTCCTCACACTCTGCTGCAGCTCCTTTATCTCAGCAACTTATTCAAACGTTTGTGTGGAGGTGAAAGGGGAAGAACAAGCAGCAGCATCCCAGAGCAGTGCTGGGGAAGGAGGAGGAGGAGGAGAGGGGAGGCTTTCATGCATCTGATGCCAACCCAGAAGGAAACGTTGGCCGGGAGCCTGGGTGCGAACAAACACCAGCACATTTCCTTTGCTGTCTCTCTTCCCTTAAGGAAGATAAAAGTGACGGACTTCAGCAAATTCCAGGCATTACTGAGTAGATCTTTCTGGCAGGAAGGCTGAGGAGAAAGTGAACTGAGGTTGGGAGTTTTCCAAAGACAGAATGTTTGGAACAAAACCACGGAATATCTCCGCATAGGTCAGAAGAGCAGCAAGAGACCTGCTCGGGTCCCACCAGAGCAAATCAAGGGGGGTGCTGGTGGAGGAGAAGCTGGACATGAGCCAGCAATGAGCATTTGCAGCCCAGAAGGCCAATGGCATTCTGGGAAGCATCAAAGAAGTGTGGCCAACAGGTCAAGACAGGTGATTCTGCCACTCTACTCTGGTGAGAACTCACCTGGAGTGATGTGTCCAGATACGGAGCTCCCAACACAAGAAGGACATGGACCTGCTAAAGCAGGTCCAGAGCAGGCCACAAAGATGATCAGAGGGCTGAGAGAGTCAGGGCTGTTCAGCTTTGAGAAGAAAAGGGTCCAGGGAGACCTTACAGATGCATTTCAATATCTGAAGGGGACCTAGAGGAAGGCTGGAGAGGGACTGTTCAGAAAGGCCTGTGGTGATAGGATAGGGGCAATGGTTTGACACTGGAGCGGGGGAGATTTAGGATGGACATCAGCAGGCAGCTCTTCACAATGAGGTGGGGGAATACTGGAGCAGGTTGCCCAGGGATGTGGTTGTGGCCCAATCCCTGAAGACATTCAAGGTTAGGGTTGATGAGTCCCTGAGCAACCTGGGCATGAGAAAGCTGGGGAGGGACTTTTTAGGCTGTCAGGCAGTGACAGGACTGGGGGGAATGGAATAAAGCTGGAAGTGGGGAGATTGAGAGTGGAGGTGAGGAAGAAGTTGTTCCCCAGGAGAGTGGTGAGAGCCTGGAATGGGTTGTGCAGGGAGGTGGTTGAGGCTCCATCCCTGGAGGTGTTTGCAGCCAGGCTGGATGAGGCTGTGGCCAGCCTGCTGGAGTGTGAGGTGTCCCTGGGCATGGCAGGGGGGTTGGAACTGGGTGATCCTTGTGGTCCCTTCCAACCCTGACTGATTCTAGGATTCTAGCTTCTGCTACTTGTTTGGTTGCCAGCCCAAACCTGACCTGCTGAAGGTGTTCAAGGTCAGACTGGATGAAGCCTTGGGCAACCAAGTCTAGTTAAGAGGTGTCCCTGCCTGTGGCAGCAGAGCTGGAGCAGATGATCTCTGAGGTCCCTTCCAACCTGAGCTGTTCTTTGATTCCATGACTTTCTAGTGTGAGGTGTCCCTGCCCATGGCAGGGGGGTTGGAACTAGATGATCCTTGTGGTCCCTTCCAACCCTGACTCAATCTATGAATCTATGAATCTGTGAATCTATGAATCTATGAATCTATGAATCTATGATTGTGAGCTCTACATGAGTGGTTGGACTTGATCTCAAAGGTCTCTTCCAACACAGACAGCCCTGTGATTCTTTGATGACCCTTGGCTTATACTCTTCCCAACCTGGAATAGTGGATGGAACCTCCAGGTCCCCTGCTTAACTACAAAAAGAAGCTAACTACCAAAACTGGGTTGGGAAAGAGCAAAGAACTCAATAAATAATAAAAAATTCAGAGGAGAGAAGCAGAACTTTTTTCTTTTTCTCTCTTTCTTTTTTTTTCCTTTTTCTGCAGAGAACTTCTCACACACACCTCAGCTCTGAGGTGATGTATTCCACACACCACCCCACCCCCCCTAACAAAGTAGCAAGGTGTGCTCACCACAAATGGTGCTTGTGAGGACAGAACTCATTACTACTGTATAATAAATGGAAGCAGAAGTCGGAGTTAGCGCTGAACAGATTGTTTGGGGTTGCAAAGACAGCAGCTGTCACTGCCTGACAGCTTTCTTGTTAGTGAATCAGCTTCTCTGACAGGCTTTTTGATGGAAAACCACTGCTGGCTGACAGCGTGGTGGAGCTGATATCCATATGTAGCTCCTGAAGGATGAGAAAGAGCCAGGAAAAGGGCTGGGAGCTATTGCTCCATATTAAAAAGAAGTGAAGTTTACATAAAGGGGATTTTGGTTCCCTCCCTCCTTCTCCCCAGTAATCTCTGGCAGATGTAAGTTGATAGGAGCAGGACAATCTCTATTGATAGGTGACAACCACAGGCACGTAGGAGTCAAGTCCAAAGGGGGTTTGCTAGCTAGAAGCAATAAAACCACAGCAATACCAAGTTGCTTTCAACCACTCTCAGGAGAAGTTTGGGTAATTGAAAACGAAGGTCAGAAATTAAATCACAGAAATAAAACTCAGGGCAACTCTGACAGGGGCTTCCCAGACCTCCTGCTAGCCCAAGGCAGTGTCTACAGAAGGAGATGGATCTACACTAACCCAAATCCTTCACTGTGAGTCACAGAATCCCAGTACAGTCAGGGCTGGAAGGGACCTCTGGAGATCATCCAGTCCAACCCCACTGCTAAAGCAGGGGCACCCACAGCACCTTGCCCAGGATCGCAATGACCAGGGGGATGAGAACCTCTCCAGACAAGGAGACTCCAGAACTTCTCTGGGCAGCCTGCTCCAGGGCTCCAGCACCCTCACAACAAAGAACTTTCTCCTTCTCTTCAGGTGGAACCTCCTGGGTTCCACTTTGTCCCCCACGCCCTTTGTCCTGTCCCTGGGCACCACTGAGCAGAGTCTGGCCCCACCCTCTTGTCCCCCACAGGACCTTCAGCTCTTGCTGAGCATTGCTCAGATCCCCTCTGGGGCTGCTCTTCTGCAGGCTCACCAGCCCCAGGGCTCTCAGCCTTTCCTCCTCACAGAGATGCTCCAGGCCCCTCAGCATCTTTGGAGCCTCCATTGGACTCTCTCCAGTAGTTCCCTGTCTCTCTTGACCTGGGAAGCCCAAAACTGGATCCAGGACTCTATCTGTGGCCTCCACAGCATGAAGCAGAACAGGAGGAGAACCTCCCTTGCCTTACTGTCCACTCTCTTCTTCATGTCCCCTAGGAGACCATTGGCCTTCCTGGCCATGAGGACACCTTGCTGGCTCACAGGGAACTTGTTGCCCATCAGCACTCCTGCTATGCTCTTACATTTACAATTCTGTGTCAATTGTTTCCAGAGGCATTTCCACAGGACCAGGACCATTGGCTTCTGCTTTCTGCAGCATGCTCAAAACACCTGTGCAAGAAGAGCACTGCTACCAGCCCAGGCTCCAGGGCAAGCAGGCTTCCTTCAGCACCTCAGTCAGCTCAGCCATCTGCTCCCTGGTGCCCTGGGCTCTTCACTAAACCTGAGCAACGTGCACACTGTTGCCACCAAAAAACTGACTGCAGTGAAGGAGGTCTTCTGCTGGAGCAACTGCATCTTAGGGGTCTCCCTTTCTTTCAATCATAGATTGGACTAGATGACCTTTAATGGTCCCTTTCAATCCCCCTGCAGTCAGACATCTGCAGCTAGAGCAGGTTGCTCAGGCAACCTGACCTGCAGTGGTTCCAGGGATGGGGCAGCTCTCACCCCTCTGGGTAATCTGGGCCAGGCTCTCACCACCTCATAGTGAAGAGCTTCTCAGTGGGTTGGAACTAGATGATGCTTGTGGTCCCTTCCAACCCTGACTGATTCTATGATTCTATGATGATTCTTCCTTCCATCTAGTCTGAGTCTCCCTCTTTGAGTTCAAACCATCACTCCTTGTCCTGTCACAACAAGTCCTGCTCAAAAGTCTGTCCCCAGCTTTCTGAAAGGGAAACACTGAAAAGCCACCAGAAGGCCTTCCTGGAGCCTTCTCTTCTCCAGGCTGAACAGCTCCAACTCTGTTAGTCTACATCAGAGCCCTTTAAAAACCTGACCTGGAATGATTCCAGGCATGGGTCATCTTTCACCACACTGTGCCCATGTCTCATCCCCCTCCGAGCAGATTTCTTTTGCAGAATAATTTCAAAGCAGCAATGGCTGCTGCTGGGAAAGGAAAAAAAAAAAAAAAAAAAAGAAGAAAAAGCTCAAGGGATGAAGAGTTTTGCCAGACTGACAAACTCTTCAGATTTCTTTTCTCATGACCCCAGCTGCATTCCAACCCCCTTTTTAGACTCTCATCTCGAAGGCACTGTGCTTGCAAAGGAAAGGGAAAATGAAGTCTCAGACCCAACAGCAAGCAGGAACACAACAATTACTTGCAGAAATATTGCTTTCCAACATGTTGACTGTTAGGAGAAATATTTTAAGTAATTGTTTTTGCTGAAGAGCAATCTGGGCAAGTGAAGGCTCCTGGAAGCTGAAGAGCTCTCCATTAATTTTGGCTCTCGTTTGGAGTCTGACACAGCCTGCTGTACACTTCAGATTGCTTCTTGAAATGCATAAACCTCTTTAGAGATGACTCATCTTCTATTAAGACTTCAATTTTTTTCCTCAGCTATGTTTCAGTTGGGTGGTTAAAATGGGATCACCTGGAGGCTGAAGAGCTTGCAGAGGTTCAGAGCTGGGAGAAGGCATTCAGGAAGAGTGCTGAGACAGTGGAACAGGTTGCCCAGCAAGGTAGTGGATGTCCCATCTCTGGAGGTGTCCAAGGCCAGGTTGGATGAGGTCTTGGGCTAGTGGGAGTTGTCCTACACCTGTCAGAGAAGCTGGAAGTAGATGATCTTTAAGGTCCCTTCCAACCAAAGTGTTGTGTGAATGAATCCAGACAGCAGTGGCTTCCCAGTAACCTTTCTCCTTGGCCACTACAAAACATTTCCTTGCTTTGCATCCCTTCCAGTTTGAGAACAGACCTGGTGAGAAGCAGCTGAGGGAGCTGGGGTTGTTTAGTTTGGAGAAGAGGAGGCTGAGAGGATACCTTCTGGTCCCTGAAGAGAGGTTGGAGCCAGCTGGGGGTTGGTCTCTTCTCCCCACTATCAGGTGATAGGAGAGGAAATCCTAGAATCCTAGAATGAGTCAGGGTTGGAAGGGAGCACAAGGATCATCCAGTTCCAACCCCCCTGCCATGCCCAGGGACACCTCACACTCCAGCAGGCTGGCCAGAGCCTCATCCAGCCTGGCTGCAAACACCTCCAGGGATGGAGCCTCAACCACCTCCCTGCACAACCCATTCCAGGCTCTCACCACTCTCATGGGGAACAACTTCTTCCTCACCTCCACTCTCAATCTCCCCACTTCCAGCTTGATTCCATTCCCCCCAGTCCTGGCACTCCNAGAATCACCTCCCTTGCCCTGCTGGCCACACTTCTCCTGATGCAGCCCAGGCTCTGCTTGGCTTTCTGGGCTGCAAGTGCACACTGACAGCTCCTGCTGAGCTTCTCATCCCCCAGCACCCCCAAGTGCCTCTCCTCAGGGCTGCTCTCCAGCCAGTCCCTGCCCAGCCTGCATTTGTGCTTGGCATTGCCTCCACCCAGCTGCAGGACCCTGCCCTTGGTCTTGTTGAAGCTCCTGAGGTTGGCTTGTGCCCAGCTCTGCAGCCTGTCCAGGTCCCTCTGGATGGATCCCTTCCCTCCAGCCTGTCCAGGTCCCTCTGGATGGATCCCTTCCCTCCAGCCTGTCTGCTGCACCACACAGCTTGGTGTCATCAGCAGACTTGCTGAGGGTGCACTCAATGCCTCTGCCCATGGCACTGACACAGATGTTGAACTTGGCCTTGTTGAATCTCATACAATTGGTCAACTTGAGATCTTCATGGAGAGAATCCTAGAATGGCCTGGGTTTGAAGAGCCCTTAAAGATCATCTAGTTCCAACTTTCATGCCATGGGCAGGGCCATTTTCCACTAGACCAAGAAGAGGCATCTCAGCCCAGCAAGCTGCTGTCCTTGCACATCTGCATCTCCTCAGTGGCAACCAGCCCATGCCTTCCCCCTGCAAAATCAAATCATTAAATCACTTGGCAGTGCTAAGAAGATATTTTCTGCAAGAAGATGCAAAATGTTCTCCTTCTCTGGAGTACTCATAGTCCAACTTCTCCAAACACAAGCCCCACATCTCCTGTTGCCAGAGCCCTTGATAATGTGCTGTGGCAGCAGAATGCCATCTACATGAAGGAATGTTCCAATCAACTTTGTCTTGCTTCAGGATGAGCTACCTCTCCACAAACATGCAGCAAGAGCTCAGCTGGTTTGCAGCACCTAATAGGAAACCACCTCACTGCTGAGAGAAATCAATGTTCATTTAGGAGGCAAATTGCACTCTAGTCAGCAACTTGAACTATATTGTTTTAATCTGCCTTCTGAAATGTTAATCAAAAACCATCTGAAGGACATAAAATGACAAACAGCACTTGCACAAGAGGCTTCTGGCCCCACCAGTGTGGAGAAGTGTGTTGTTCAGAGCAGCTGGAGCATCTGTCTTCAGTGGAGAGGCTGAGGGAATGGGGACTTTTCAGTCTGGAGAAGGGGGAATCTCATCAGTGTTGATCAGAGTGGGTGTCAGGAGGATGGGGCTAAGCCTCTTTCAGTAGTTGGCCAGTGACAGGACAAGGGGAACAAACTTCAACACAAGAAGTTCCATATAAACATGAGCAGGAAGTTCTTCAGTTTAAGGGTGGTAGAGCCCTGGAACAGGTTGCTCAGAGAGGTGGTGTGCCATGTTCATAGGTTTCTTGTGCATCTCTAGGGGTGGTGACTCCACCATCTCCCTGGGCAGCCTGTGCCAAAGCCTGACCACTCTTGCAGGACAGAAATTGTTCCTAATGACCAATCTAAACCTCCCCTGGTGCATCTTGAGGCCATTTCCTCTTATCCTGTTGTTAGTTAGCTGGGAGAAGAGGCCAACACCTGCTTTACTGCAGCCTCTTTTCAAGGAGCTGTAGAGAGCCATGAGGTCACTTCTCAGCCTTTTTTTCCTGCACACTAAACAGTCCCAGCTCCCTCAGCCTCTCCTCATAAGACACACTCTCCAAACATGCAATCTCTGACACTTACAGGCTCTGGCCCACCACACAAGTCTGTATTATCCTCACTCACACAAGACCAAGAAGGCTCAAGCAGAACTGTGATGATCTGGAAAGCTCATGCTACAAAAAATACCCCCAGCAGATTAAGTAACAGAATCAAAGAGGAACCACTTGTCAGATGTTCCAGGAGTCCCCAGAGTGACCCCAAATTCCATTTCTGAATGGTGACCTGAGTATGTTGGAATCCCTGTTTGATAGAAGCCATGAAACCACACCCTGGGGTGCTTGGAGCTTTTCAGACTGTAACTTTGGTGCTTCAGATGTCTTCCAAATCTCTGTGACTCTTGAAATGATCTGTGGGAATTGTGGCTGCTCAGTACCTGCAGGCTGCCCTCCATCACTACAACATCAGGAACTGTTTTGTGATGAAAGAGAGCACAAGCTACAGGAAGCACTTGGAAATGTGGGAACTTCAGCCAGAGGTATCACATCAACCACTGCAACACCAAGATGAGGTCTTTCTGTCATGGAATCATAGAATCANGAGGTCTCCCCTGAGCCTCCTCTTCTCCAGGCTAAACACCCCCAGCTCCCTCAGCCTCTCCTCACAGGGTTTGTGTTCCAGACCCCTCCCCAGCTTCCTTGCCCTTCTCTGGACACCTTCCAGTCCCTCAACATCTCTCTGGAACTGAGGAGCCCAGAAGTGGACACAGGACTCAAGGTGTGGCCTGAGCAGTGCTGAGCACAGTGTTGTCTTTCTGTTCCATGGTCAAACACCAACATATGACTTCATCTCATGTGGGTGCAAGCCTGCGTGGAGAGCTGACAGGACTGGATTCACTTTGCTATGAATGGCACCAAAAAGGAAGAGCAGGAACTTCTTCTCCAGCATTGTTTTCTTTCAGAGAACTGGGTTTAGCTGGTTTAAAAGAACAGGATTTGGAATTGGGTGGAAGTGTCCTCACCAAGAGGAAACATCAAGTAGGCCACTGGTCTCCTGGGGTGCCTGAAGAAGAGTGTGGCCAGCAGGTTGAGGGAGATCTCCTCCTCCTGCTCTGCCCTAGTTAGGCCACATTTGGAGTCCTGTATCCAGTTCTGGGCTCCCCAGTTCAAGAGAGACAGGGAACTGCTGGAGAGAGTCCTGTGGAAGCTCCAAAGATGCTGAGATCTGTGAGTAGGACAATTTTGTGATTCCCAACAACTTTAATGGAGGGGAATATTCGCTACTGAACCCAAAATAAAACCCCTTGCAATGGAAATAGAATCATAGAATCAACAAGGTTGGAAAAGACCTCAGAGATCATCAAGTCCAACCTATTCCCCAGCACCTCATGACTAACCAAACCATGGCTGCAACTGCCACATCCAATCCTCTTTTGAACACCTCCAGGGACAGTGACTCCACCACCTCCCTGGGCAGCACATTCCCATGGGATTGGTTTTTTTTTTTTTTGGTTCCTCAGGGAAATTGTCTCAGCATCACGTCCAGCTACGAGGAGCCTCACCGAGCACTGGAGTCCTCTCATGTTTTTCCCCAGTATGTTTAAGGTTACAGATATAATTAGGTGAGAGTGGCTTGTACAGTTATGTCTGATTTCCAAGTTAAATCAGAGGATTATGCATAAAAATTATGCAAAGCACCATAGCAACAGCGAGGCAGGCTCCTAAGAAATGCTAATGAGCTAAGCTGCTCTGCTCAAACCCTAACCTGGCCAAGCAGAAAACAAACAACGCTGCTTAAAATGCATACAAGGCTCTCACACGTTCCTTCACACACACACAAAAAAAACCCTGATGGCAGAAAATATCTTATCAAACCATCACAGCAGGAAGGACATGAGCAGGAGGGGCCAGCAGATTTGCAGAGCAGATGCTTTCCCAACCGGCTTGGCGCTCTCCCCAACTCCATCCTGCTTTTGATGGTTGGGCTTGAGGATCCTAAAGGCCTTCTGTGACCAACAGGATTCCATGAGCCCACGTGGCACTTCAGGACATGTTTTCATAGGGTCATAGGGTGTTAGGGGTTGGAAGGGACCTCTGAAGATCATTGAGTCCAACCACCCCCTGCACAGAGCAGGACTGTAGAATCTAGCACAGGTCGCACAGCAACACATCCAGCAACACATCTTGAAGGTCTCCAGAGAAGGAGACTCCACAACCCCTCTGGGAAGCCTGTTCCAGTGCTCTGTGACCCTCACAGTGAAGAAGTTCCTCCTCATGTGTGTAGTATAAACTGTGCTGTAGTTCATATCCATTTTCCCTTGTCCTATCACAGGGTGNCCTGCACAGAGCAGGACTGTAGAATCTAGCACAGGTCGCACAGCAACACATCCAGCAACACATCTTGAAGGTCTCCAGAGAAGGAGACTCCACAACCCCTCTGGGAAGCCTGTTCCAGTGCTCTGTGACCCTCACAGTGAAGAAGTTCCTCCTCATGTGTGTAGTATAAACTGTGCTGTAGTTCATATCCATTTTCCCTTGTCCTATCACAGGGTACAACCGAGCAGAGCCTGTCCCCCTCCCTCTTGACAGCCCTCAGATATTTATAAATATTGATTATGTTTTAATGGACGTCATTATATCAGTGGTTGGACTTGATGACCTTAGAGGTCTTCTTCTACCAAAAGGATTCCATGAGTCCACATGGCACTTTGGGACATGGTTTAATGGTGTTGGGTTGCTACTTGGACTCGATGATCTTAGAGGTCTTTCCGAACCGAAATGATTCTATGATTCCATGTGGAATTTCAGGACCTGTTTTAATGGCCATGGTGGTGTTAGGTCAGTGGTTAGACTTGATGATCTTAGAGGTCTTCTTCCACCAAAAGGATTCCATGAGTCCACATGGCACTTTGGGACATGGTTTAGTGGTGTTGGGTTGCTACTTGGACTCGATGATCTTAGAGGTCTTTTCGAACTGAAATGGTTCCACGATTCCACGTGGAATTTCAGGACCTGTTTTAATGGCCATGGTGGTGTTAGGTCAGTGGTTAGACTTGATGATCTCACAGGCCTGCTCCAACCAAAATGATTCTGAGGGAGTCTACATGGCACTTTGGAACATGGTTAATGGCCGTGGTAGAAGTAAGTGCACCTCACACCATGTGGTGGCTCAACTTTTAAGCACCTCATTGGAGAAAGCCTTTCCTTAGCACCAGCTGGTCTAACAGAAAAGAAACATCTAGTCAATCCCTTAGCAAAACATGCCCCAGGAATAATGAGGAGATGAATCAGGGCTGGGGAACATAGAGGTAAACATGGTAGCACAAGTCCACTCTCTGCAAAGACATCAGAAGGTAGGACTGACCTGCTCTCCACTCCTCAAAGGACAGGTGAGGAAGAGGGCTGTAATTCTGCAAGGGAGGTTCACATCAGACACTGAAAAATGTTCTGTCAAGAGCTGTGATTGAGGAGAGAACATCACCCATGGAGCTGCCATTGGTGAAGATGTTGTACAGAGGGACCAGGCAAACATATCCTGGCAACTCTGATCCAGGGGCATGACTGATGAGGTCAATACAGCTTTTGGAGGTGATCATATCATTGGATCACAGAATCATTTTGGTTGGAAGAGACCTTTGAGGTCAAGTCCAACCATTAACCCAGCACTGCCAGGTCACCACTGAACCATGTCCCTCAGCAAATTTAGCCTTTTCATGCCTTTTTTTGACTGTGAAAGATACCTGCACAAAGAGGAGCTGTTGGAGCAGACATGGCTCAGCCTCTAGAACATTTTGAGTTACCTTTACATCATTTTTGTTTGCTCTCTACAACACTTGGCAGAGGAGCTTTCTTCTCTGTGGACTGTGGCACCATAGAGGCAGAGAACTGCTGAAGGTGGAGTCCAAGCATCACTTCCTTCCATGCAGCTTGTGCCAGAAAAACTGCTGGAGGTCCTGGCTCAGAAATGAAGACCTGTCCTCCCTCCTGTGCTGCCAGGAAGACTCCAAGGCATCCAAACCAACCTGCCCACCAGGACCAGACTCCACCAGCCCTGCCCAGTGCCAGCTGGGCTTCCTCAGTACAGGAACTGTAATTTTCACCTCCCCAGTAAGCACTGGTGAGTCTGGCCTTCAATTTGCAGCATGATGGGATTTCATAAACAGGGGATTAAATTATTGTCTTTTAATTTCAACTGAATGCATTCCTCCCATCCAAAGCCATCAGATCTAATTCAGTCAACTCTGCAAGATGCAGCTTCAGCAGAGTCACTCAAGATACACTGACACAAGACCAGACCCTGGGTGGACTTTATCTGTAAATCAGCACCAAGAAGAAGGACCTGGAAGTGCTGGTAAACAAATTCCTCATCAGCCAGAAATATGCCCCTGTGGCCAAGAAGGACAATGGTCTTCCTGGGGTGCATGAAGACAAATGTGGCCAGAACATCAAGGGAGGTTCTTGTTCCCCTCTACTCTGCCCTGCTGAGGACACATCTGGAGTCCTGGGTCCAGGAGTCCTGGGTTCAGTTCTGAGCCCCCCAGTTCAAGGAGACAGGGAACTACAGGAGAGAGTATAAAGGTGCTGAGGGGCCTGGAGCATCTCTGTAAGGAGGAAAGGCTGAGAGCCCTGGGGCTGGTGAGCCTGCAGAAGAGCATCTTGACCTGCTCAATGCTCTTGCAAGAGCTAAAGGACCTGTAGGGGGGCAAGAGAATGGGGACAGTCTCATCTCAGTGGTGCACAGAGACAGGACAAGGGGCACAAACTGGAACCCAGGAGGTTCCACCTGAACATGAGGAGGAACTTCTTTGTTGTGAGGGTGCTGGAGCTCTGGAGCAGGCTGCCCAGAGAAGTTGTGGAGCCTCCTCTAGAGACTTTCAAGACCCACCTGGATGTGTGCTTTTGTGACCTGGCCTAGGTGATCCTGCTTTGGCAGGAAGGTTGGACTCAACCTCAGAGGTCTCTTACAACCTCTACTGTTGTGTGATTCTATAATTTAGGATCTCCAGCACCCAGCAGGACAACACACATTTCTCCAGGCACAGCACTCCATTTGCATGGATTTGATGACTTCACCACTGCTTCTGCCCATCTTGCACACTGCTTCCTTGTTCTGAAAAGGCCCCCTTTTTTTTTTCCCCTGCAGACCTGATCACTGCAGAGCAAATCAAGTTTTTTATTGTGCCCAGCTAATAGAAGGTATCAAGGAGGCCTGAGTAGCTGTGGTGGCTCTATGCAGGGTTTTGAATGCAGCTATTCTTCATGGGGAGAGGCTGCTCACCCATCCAAGCATGGGCAAGAAAATTACCAGGTTTCAATTACTTTCTGAATATCAAGTTTTCTTGGCTGGGCAGCTTCCAACTATACATAAACAACCCTCTTGCTGTCTGCCTTACAGTACATACATTAGAACTCCAATGACTTTACAGGCTTCTGGTTGTTGGGTTTTTGTTTTCTTTTGTCTTGTTGGTTCCCCCCCCCCACTCTAAAATTGCTTCAAACTGCATGATCTGCGTTTTTCTGCTTAATGTCTGTCTGTCCCCAGTAATTTCCATTTAAGAATTGGTGGTGTGAGAACTGGTGTTACTTTTGTCAGGTTGAATATGGAAAGAGGAGGAGGAGGGAGGGGGAAAAAGAGAAAGGAGAGGAAAGATCAGAAAGGAGAAGAGAGAAAAGAGAAGAAAGGAGAAGAAAAAAAGAGAAGAAAGAAAAGAGAAAGGGAAGAAAGAAAAGAGAGAGAGAAGAAAGGAGGAAGAGAGAGAAGGAAGAAAGGAGAGAAAAGAGAAGAAATGAGAGAAATTAGAAGAAATGAGAGAAAAGAAATGACAAAGAGAGGAAAGAAAGGACGGGGGGGGAAATGAGAGCAAAAAAAGAAAGCAGAGAAAAAACATAGGAGAGAAAAAAAGAAGAGAGAAAAAGAAAGAGAAAAGAGAAAAAGAAAGAAGAGAGATAAAGAGAAGAGAGAAAAAGAAAGAGAAGAGAGAAAAAGAAAAAGAGAGAAAAAGAAAGAAAAGAGAGAAAAGAAGAAAGGAGAGAGAAAAAGAAAGGCGAGAGAAAAAGAAAGAAAGAAGAGAGAAAAAGAAAGAAGAGAGAGAAAGAAAGAAAGGAGAGAGAAAAAGAAAGGAGAGAGAGAAAGAAAGGAGAGAGAAAAAGAAAGGAAAGGGGAAAAGAAAGAAAGAGGAAAAAGGAAGGAGAGAAAAAAGAAAGGAGAAAGAAAAAGAGAGAAAGGAGAAGGGAAAAGAAAGAAAAAGGGAAAAGGAAGGAGAGAAAAAAGAAAGGAGGGAAAAGAAGAAAAGAGAGGAAAAAATAATGAGAAAAAAGAAATAAAGGAGAGAGAAAAAGAAAGAGAAAAAAGAAAGGAAGAAAAAGGAGAGAAAAAAGGAGAGGAAAAAGAAAGGAGAGGAAAAAAGAAATGAAAGAAAAAGAAAAAAGGAAAGCAGAAAGAAAGGAGAGAGGAAAAAGAAAAGAGAGGAGAAAAGAAAAGAGAAAAAGAGAAAGGAGAGGAGAAAAAGAAAGGGGGGATAAAAATAAGAAGAGGAAAAAAAGAAAGGGGGGGATAAAAATAAGAGCAGGGAAAAAAGAAAGGAGAGCAAGAAATTGAGGCTGTAGGTTTATGAAGGAGGAATATTAGAGCAAATCGAGTTAAAATAGATCAGAGATAATCCAATTTCATTTCTCCAGTAAATCTTATTAGCATTTTCCATTACATTTTCTAAAGCAAATAGTGATTTATAGGTGATAATATTGAACCCCGCATTGAGCAAGCCGGGATCTGGATTAGCAAGGTTTTAATATCTCGTGTGAGGGCTGCTCTGAAACTGCCCACGTGGTGCTGGAGCTTCTCTGCCTCTCTTCTGCATTACTTACACCTAAAATACAGGAAAGACAACTGCTAAATGTGAGAATCACCAAGAAGTGCTGAGACCAGGCTGGGGTGATGAAAAATGAGCTATGAGCAGCCACAAAATCAGCAGTTATTTTCCCAGAATCTTAGAGTGGTGAGGGTTGGAAGGGACCTCTGCAGATCATCCAGTCCAAACCCCCTGCTAGAGCAAGGGCACCCACAGCAGCTTGCCCAGGATCACAATGGCATGAGGGGTTTGGAAACTCTCCAGAGATGGAGACTGCACAACCTCTCCGGGCAGCTTGCTCCAATGTCTGTTCATTGAACCCCTTTCAGATTTAAGCTTGAGAATAAAATTTGATACAAAGTCCTTGTAGCTGGTAGACAAATCCTAGCTCTCCTCAAGGAAATATTTAGCTTTTCTGAGCAGAAAGCTGCCCTGGCAGCTCAGCTCAGCAGGCAGCTAAGGAGCATCCTTCTCTTGGTTCCACCTCACACACCACATTCCTTTTTTTGCACTGGGCTGCCCACACTGAGGTGCTGGGAAGCAAAGTTCACCCCAGGAGCATCAGCCACTGCAGCAAACATCCCACCCAGGGGCTGATCACGGCTGAATGAGCTCCTCCAGCATCACCCAGCTCTAGCACAAGCCTCTCCTGAAGGCAAGGAGGCATTTTTCTGCCTGGTCAGAACAGATGAGCATCAGCAGCAGGGAGCAGATGTTCTGAGTGCTTGTGCATCACGCTTAAGTGGTGTGGGGACAAGGGACAAATCCACACAGAAGTGCAGGAGCAATTAGCTGACTGTGACAAATTGCTCATAGGTATGAACTGCTTCTTGCTGCAGCCAGGTCCTCATCTCACAGGGCTTGTATTTTATCCTTCCCCTTCCCATTTTCTTCTTTAGTCACAAGAAATACTAAAACAATAAACACCCTGCACCTTCTCAGTGCAGGTGGTGGTTTGCCCAACCCCAGCATCATTCCATGTGCAGATTGGTTCAACATGGACAAGTGTAGGGTCCTGCACCTGGGGAGGAGCAACCCCCTGCACCAGTGCAGGTGAGGGGTGACCTGCTGGAAAGCAACTCCAAGGAGAAGGGCTGTGGGAGGGCTGGTGGACAAAAAGTTATCCATGGGACAGCAAGAAGGCAAATGGTCTCCTGGTGGGGTGGGGGGTGAAGAAAAGTGTGACTTACAGGTTGAGGGAGGTTCTCCTGCCCCTCTGTTCTGCCCTAGTGATACCACATCTGGAGTACTGTGTCCAGTTCTGGGCTCCCCAGATCCAGAAGGACAGGGATATACTAGAGAGTGTCCAACTGAAGATTGGGTATCAAGAAGGTGCCAGTCTCTTTTCTAAGGGTGCAGGCCACACACCAACCAACACATCAGCTATTCGTTGCAGTTAAGATTGAGTTTTGCCTTTGGCCAGCTCAGCTGAGTCCTAGTTATCCAATCTAGATCTTAGCTTGGAAGGCAAGAGGGATTTCAAGAGTTTACCAGAACTCTTCACCAAAAACCCCAGACATCAAACAAACCATGAAGCAGGAGGGTTGACACTTGATGATTTTTAATGTCCCTTCCAGCCCAAATCCATGTATGAATCTATGAACTTCTCCCTTTCTATGAGCACTTGGCAAGCTCCTCAGCCAGCTGGTTTCACACCTAGATGGAAGAACACAGACTTGGTTTATCCCAAATTCACCAATCCTTCCCTCCCCTCTTGCAGGTTCCTGGTCTACCACCACCAACCACTTTGGAGTACAGCTTGTGTGAAAGGTGTCACCCCAAAATACACCTTTGCAGAGGTCTGCCCAATGGTTTTCCTGACAGTTTTCCAGTAGCAACATGTTGTACAGCAAATAAGGATCACCTGCTCCATGGGACACCAGCTCTTATGGGGTTTCCTCTCACACTGTCCCTAGTTTTGAAGGCACTGTCTGCTTTGGGGAATTCAGCAACACTGGTGTAGGTGGAAAGATGTCAACGAGGGCAGAGCAGCAGTGGGGACTCTGCAGGAATCTCCTTGAGCTGCTCATCAGTTGTCATCAGCTCTTGTGACTTGCAAAGCAAGGGCTGATGGTTGTGGTGTGAAGAAGCCTGAGGAGCAGAGAGGAAGCAAGATCTGCAGCCAGCTTCCCCAGCCTGCTTGACCAAGCACTACAGAGTGTTGCCTGTCAGACCCACGACTGAGCTCTTCTCTGAGCATTAGTTCATTGCCCCAGCATGTTCCAGGACAATATGAACTATGAGCATCCCATTGCTATGTAAAGAAAGAGCATTGAGTCAGCTTCTGCATGTGGAGACATCCCATAAACACCCAGGTAACACTGTTAGCTCCATCAACATCCCACCCACAACAACCCATCTCCAGTTCCCCAGCAACCTGGGGACAAGGAGCTCATCAGCACAGATGATGTCTGTTGAGGAAGACACAGAGATGATACCTCCAAAGTTTGTGGCCAGTAAAGACAAAAGTTTTTAGACCAGAAACTGATGGCAATGACAAGCTGGGTAATTACACTTCAACTAAGTTCAGAGCGAAGAAGATTCATTTTCTCTCTATGTTGGGGATTTTTCTAGAGGGTGAAGGGATGAAGAACACTTCTGAATGCTTCAGGTTATACTGAGTGCTGAACCAAATTCAATCCCCAGCTGGAAACACCTCCTTGATGTGAAAATTTCAAGTAGTCAGACATGGCAGGCTTCAGGGACAGCTATGAGGCCACCTTGGCCATCCCTGGTGGGATCCACCATCCACCAAGATCACTCTCAGTCAGCAGAGTCCTTCTTGCCTTCACATGGAGGACATCCCATGAAAAACCTTGCTGCCTCTGCTAGGAGGACCTCAGATTTCCACATAGATTGATCACCATCTAAGCATCCAACAGATACCAAACTGCTTCTCATCTCTTACTGCACAGCCAGGGCAAAAACTAAATCAGAAGCATTTCAGCCCAACAACCAGGACATTCAACAGAAGCTATGAAGATAATAACTCAAAAAATGAGTCCAAAAACTCATTCTCAACACCACAGCCCAGCAGGAGCACCTGCCATGAAGCTGATGACATCATGCCAGCAGACAAAAAGGAAGATTTGAACCTTAAGCTCACCTTTGGTGAGGCCAACTCATAAAATCAAACAGCACAGGTCACCCCCAAACCACCTACAGCTTCAGCACCAGCAGCAACTCTCCTTTTCTCCAGCAACTTAAGACTTTTCTTCTCAGCCAGATCCCTCTTCTCCGCCAGAGTTAATGAATAAAAACCAACAGGACTTACAGTTGACTGTGACTTTGACTTTTTTCACATCTGGGACTGAGACATCATTTTCTGCGCTGCATTCGTACTCCCCAGCCTGGTCTCTTGTGATTCCATAGATGTCCAGGTACTGCCCACTCTCAAAGGGTTTGGCTGAAATGAAATCATCACAGAAAGAAATGATTGGAAGCTGAGCACAAAACAGCTGAAATTGGAGAGTTTTACTCAATGCTGCAGATGTCCAAGGGGAGCTGGGGCAGCAGCTACAGCATTTGCTCATGAACTTCAGCTCCAAGCTGGTCTTCAACCCTGACCCTGAGCTCTAGGGGTTGGCCAAGAATCCTCTCCTGACCAAGCCCCACTGTTGAGCTGAGCAGCCCCCTGATCCATGAGAGCAAATTCATTGAATCATCGAATTTTTTGGGTTGGAAAAGACCTCTGAGAGGTCCAATCATCCACCAAACACCACCATGGCTGTCAAATGTTGTCCCCAAGAGCCATGGCCGCAGGTTTCTTAAACACCTCAGGCATGGTGACCCCACCACCTCCCTGGGCAGCCTGTTCCAATGTCTGACCACTCTTGCAGGAAAGAAATTGTTCCAAACCTCCAACCTAACCCTCCCCTGGCACAATTACAGGCCATTTCCACTCCTTCTATCACCTGACACTAGGAAGAAGAGACCAACCCCTACCTCCTCCCAGAGAAATGACAAAGAGGTGGTGAGACCAAGCAGAAGTCCTGGTCTCCAAACTGGTGGCACATGGGTTTGATGGGTGGAGCACCAGATGGATACAGAACTGGCTTGATGGCTGCACCCAAAGAGTGGCTGTCAATGGCTCCATGGCCCAGTGGAGGCCAGGGACAAGCAGAGTCCCTCAGGGCTCAGTCCTGGGACCAGGCTTGTTCAACATCTTTGTCAGTGCCATGGAAAGAGGCATTGAGTGCACCCTCAGCAGGTTTGCTGATGGCACCAAGCTGTGTGGTGCAGCAGCCAGGCTGGAGGGAAGGGATCCATCCAGAGGGACCTGGACAGGCTGGAGGGAAGGGATCCATCCAGAGGGACCTGGACAGGCTGGAGGGAAGGGATCCATCCAGAGGGACCTGGACAGGCTGGAGGGAAGGGATCCATCCAGAGGGACCTGGACAGGCTGGAGGGAAGGGATCCATCCAGAGGGACCTGGACAGGCTGGAGGGAAGGGATCCATCCAGAGGGACCTGGACAGGCTGGAGGGAAGGGATCCATCCAGAGGGACCTGGACAGGCTGGAGGGAAGGGATCCATCCAGAGGNGGCCTTCCAGGATCTGAAGGGGGCTCCAAGAAAGCTGGGGAGGGACTTTTTAGGCTGTCAGGGAATGACAGAACTGGGGGGAATGGAACAAAGCTGGAAGTGGGGAGATTGAGAGTGGAGGTGAGGAAGAAGTTGTTCCCCATGAGAGTGGTGAGAGCCTGGAATGGGTTGTGCAGGGAGGTGGTTGAGGCCCCATCCCTGGAGGTGTTTGCAGCCAAGCTGGATGAGGCTCTGGCCAGCCTGCTGGAGTGTGAGGTGTCCCTGGGCATGGCAGGGGGGTTGGAACTGGATGATCCTTGTGCTCCCTTCCAACTCTGACTGATACAAGGATTCTAAGCCTTGTGCCTGCATCCACCACGCTGGTGAATTCCATTTGCTTATCTGCTGCCAGATTAATGTTTTGCAGTGTGCAAGGTTCAAAACATCAATTAGAACAGCCCTGAGATAAACACTCATTAATAACCACAGGACAGCAGGGCAGTCACGGGGAGGAGCCTGCCTCAGCACCGGAGGTGCCAAGTGGAAAGATAAGAGTGAAATTGGAAAATTTTTGTGAATTGTAAAATGCAATGAAATAATTGATGGGGATACATGAAGTGGTAGGAGAAATTATTTACTTTGGTTGTTTTTTTTTTTTTTTTTTTTTTCCCCCCATGTTGTTCACAGGAGGAAATCACCTTCTACAAATAAAGAAGATTCATAGGTTCGTAGAACGGTTTGGGTTGGAAGGGGCTGTAAAGATCATCTAGTTCCAACCTCCTGCTATAGGCAGGTTGGAAGGGACCCTCAAAGGTCAGCTTGCAATGAACAGGCACACCTCCAACTAGATCAGGCTGCCCAAGGCCATCTCCCACTAGACCAAGTCACTTGGCCTCAAACACCTCCAGCAAGGGTAATCCACACCCTGTCTTCGTCAATCTGTTTCTGTCTCTCACCACCTTCACTGCAAAGAATTTCTTCCTAATAACTAGTCTAATTCTACCCTCCTTGTGGCCCTCATCCTTCTCTGCTCTGGGTCAAGATGGTTCAATTTCTAGGAAAATGTTATTTAGCATGGTTCTGAAGAGCAGTGAGGGAATGCTCAGGCACTGGAACAGGCTGCCCAGGGAGGTGCTGGAGTCACCATCCCTGGGAGGTGTTCAAGAAACACCTGAGGGCATTACATCTGGGGACATGGTTTAGTGGCCAAGGTGGTATTGGATCAGCATGGACTTGGACTTGATGATTTTGGAGCCCTTTTCCACATCCAAGGGATGTGGTTTAGGGGCAGTGGCTTAGCAGTAGTGGTTGGATTGTGAGCTCTAGGTGAGGGGTCAGGCTTGATGATCCCAAAAGTCTCTTCCAACCTCACCAATTCTGGTTCTATAATTTACACTCTGAACTACACCTGTGTTTTGATACTCCTTTAAACCCATCTCTGTTTTATGCAGCTCACACACATCTGAAAATAGCCAAATTAAGTCATTTTTTTAAGCCCGCACATCCCTGGAAATTTTGCATCCTGCTCACCCGAGACAGCTTTGAGTAAATATTAGAGACAAATATTGTTCTTGGGGAATACACAGCTAGCACATTTCATCTCTCCTACTCATCTGCACTGTGTTTCATCTTCCTTGGTGTGTTTTAAGTTCTAGAGATTTCCTCCCAGGGCTGTGTGGGAGAACTTCAATGGTGTGGTATGCAAGATCTACACACATCAGTGTGTGTCAGAGGTTTGATACATCACAGGCACCTCCAGCTCCAGAAAGGATATTTATGAGGTGTGGAGATGAATAAACCTTTTGTGAAGACATTGGTGAATGAATCATAGAATGGTGGGGGTAGGAAGGGACCTCTAGAGATCATCCAGGACAATCCTTCTGTTAAAGCAGAGGCACTCACAGCAGCTTGCCCAGGATCATAATGGCCAGCTGGGGTTGGAATCTAGGCAGAGATGGAGACTCCACAACCTCTCTGGGCAGCCTGCTCCAGGCCTCCAGCACCCTCACAACAAAGAACTTTCTCCTCCTCTTCAGATGGAACCTGCTGGGTTCCAGTTTGTGTCCATTGTCCCATCCTCGGGCACCACTGAGAAGAGTCTGGCCCCATCCTCTTGCCCACCACAGGTCCTTCAGCTCTTGCTGAGCATTGCTCAGACCCCCTCTCAGGCTGCTCTTCTCCAGGCTCACCAGCCTCAGGTCTCTCAGCCTTTCCTCCTCACAGAGATGCTCCTTTCCCTCAGCTGTAGAGAGCCAGAAGGTCTCCCCTCAGCCTCCTTTTCTCCAGGCTGAACAACCTCAGTTCCCTCAGCTGCTCTTCACCAGACCTACTCTCCAAACCTGCTCTCAGCCTTTCCTCCTCACACAGATGCTCCAAGCCCCTCAGTATCTTTGTTGCCTCCATTGGACTCTCTCCAGTAGTTCCACTTTCCCCATCCTTTGCTGCAGTGTCCCTCACAGCCACTTCAGGAGATTTTGGTCTTTTCAAGAGGTGGTGCCAATTTGCAAGCTTGCACAAATATTTGAACAAAAAGGAAGCCCTAGGAGGGTCTTCACTCTCTACTGGAGGATGAGATACCTCAAAGATTGAGCCATAAAAGCACTGACCATATTTTACAGTTCATAAACTGAGGCTGTGCTGTAAGTATTTAATATCCTAGGGAATGAGAGGAAAAAAAAATAACCCTCTTGGCTTCAGAGTTGTTTGGAGCCACCCTGGACTTGTACCAGATATTTTTTTTCCTCTTCCTGACTTATGTTTAACCCCAGGGGAGGCAAATGCTGCCCTTGCAAACCTCATTTGTCCAAGCCTTTGAGAACAGGTCCATATGGCAATGTCTACGTGTGCTGCACCTGATGCCAGCAACCATATGGGTGGGAAGAAAACACAGTTGCAATTGTGTCCTCTCCTGGGGAATAACAAGTGTGAGGATTTATCAGGCATCATATCATGTGGCAGCAGCAGAAAATAGGGGTTGGAGATTAGTTCCAGAGGTGTTCCTCTTGCTGGCTGAAGAACCTGGTCTTCTGATCTAAGATATCCAGAGCAGATAACTTAAGTATCAGCAAGTGCATCAGTAAGGCCTCTTCTGAAAAACCCATCAGGAATGTCCTTGGACACAAGGCACTCTCATGTTTGTGTTTCTTGTACTTCACCTAACAGTTTTTAAGTCAGAGAATCATAAAATTGGGTTGGAAAAGAGCTCTAAGATCATCGAGTCCAACCATCAGCCCAACACCACTGTGGCCAATAAACCATGTCCCCAAGTGCCATGGCCACAGGTTTCTTGCACACCTCTAGGATGGTGACTCCACCACCTCCCTGGGTAGCCTGTTCCAGTGCCTGACCCCTCTTGAAGGAAAGGAATTGGTCTCAATATCCAACCTAAACCTCCCCTGGTGCAATGTGAGGCCACCATGGTCAATCTCAACCTATCAGTGTTGATCATCCCTGCCTTGGTCTATCTCTGAAGGCTTCCTGGCTCATCTCCAAATGCTTCCAGCTCGCTTGCAAGGAGCAGATGTTTCAGCTCAGTCTGGTGCTGCTTCACCTGAACGAGGAGCACAGTGCCATAATGAAGCTGTTGCCTGCAAGATGAGTAATGATGGCATGAGGGAGGCACATCACTGTCATTGCTCATCAGGTTAAATCATGGAATTATCTCACATTCTGCTTCTCAGACACCTGAAGGGACCTGGCTTGGCTTTCACTCAAACACAGCAATAAAGCTACCTCCTCCTAGGAAAGGTGGCTGCATGGCCTTGCTGCTCGAGATGCCACTTCTTGAGTGGGGCAGGAGCTTGCTCCACCCTGCAGCCCATCAGAACATGGAATGGTTTAGGTTGGAAGGGAACTGCTATGGGCAGGGACACATTCCACAAGCCCAGTTGCTCAAGGTTGCCTTGTCCAACCTGGCCTTGAACACCTCCAGGGAGGGGGCACCACAACCACCCTGCACAACTTGTTCCAGTGTCTCATCACCTTTGGTATAAATAATTTCTTCCTAATCTCCAGTCCCAATCTCCTCACTTCCAGCTCAAAGCTGTTGCCCCTTTCCTTATCACTACAAACCATTGCAGAAAGTCCCTTCCCAGCTCTCCTGTAGCCCCCTTCAGGTGCTGCACTTTCTTGATGGCATCTCATCCATACCTGATTCCAAATCACAACCTCCTGTTGCCCCTCACGGCGATTGGGGGCTGCACGTTTGGATTTGCATCATGGCTTTGGAGGATGAATATTTACACAGTGCAAAGCATTTCCATAATGCCTGCCAGTTAAACATGCACAAAGAAAGAATCCAGGCCCATAATTTATGTACTGAGTTTAAGAAAAAAAAAGGGGGGGGAAAGAAAAATATGGAAGAGGGTTGGAGCACCTCTGCTATGAGGACAGACTGTTACTTGTGACTTGCAGCCCAGAAAGCCAAGCAGAGCCTGGGCTGGATCAGGAGAAGTGTGGCCAGCAAGGCAAGGGAGGTGATTCTCCCCCTCTGCTCAGCTCTGCTGAGACCCCACCTGGAGTACTGCATCCAGTTCTGGAGCCTCTATTCTAAGAGGGATCTGGAGATGCTGGAAGGTGTCCAGAGAAGGGCCACCAGGATGAGCAGAGGGCTGGAGCTGCTCTGCTCTGAGGAGAGACTGAAAGAGTTGGGGCTGTTCAGTCTGGAGAAGAGAAGGCTCTGAGGTGACCTTCTGGTGGCCTTCCAGGATCTGAAGGGGGCTCCAAGAAAGCTGGGGAGGGACTTTTTAGGGTGTCAGGAAGTGACAGGACTGGGGGGAATGGAATCAAGCTGGAAGTGGGGAGATTGAGAGTGGAGGTGAGGAAGAAGTTGTTCCCCATGAGAGTGGTGAGAGCCTGGAATGGGTTGTGCAGGGAGGTGGTTGAGGCCCCATCCCTGGAGGTGTTTGCAGCCAGGCTGGATGAGGCTCTGGCCAGCCTGGTGGAGTGTGAGGTGTCCCTGGGCATGGCAGGGGGGTTGGAACTGGATGATCCTTGTGCTCCCTTCCAACCCTGACTGATTCTAGGATTCTAAGCCAACCTCAGGCAGAAGAAGGCTGCAGCGATGCGAGGCAGGATATTATTTGGGAACGAGTCTGCACTGAGTCATTTGTATTCAGAGATTCCAGTTTCTTATCTTTTAGCAGCAGCTTTGACAAACAGTTTCAGAATCTGCTCCATCCGAGTCATTAATATAATTTAGTGTGGGATTGGAGATGTGCTGCTCCCATGGAAGCCTCATTAGTGCCACTGGGAATCACGGGAGGAAAGCGGTGGAAATTACACAGCGCAGATGAAGCTTGGTGCTCAGATAAAGGTAATTTACTGCAGGCTGAAGAGAAACCTGTACAGAATTCTGGTGTTTTCACATTATTTGCTAATAAATCCAGGCTGCCTGTTTGCCAGGCTGATATTTAATTGGATTTGAGCTCCATTTGTAACTGTCTGCGCTGCAGAACATCCACCTGAGCACAGGAGTGCCACTGGGATGGGAAAATTCTTTTTTTATTTGGTGGACTCACAGGCAGGAACCATTCTGTAAATTGTATCTTTGTTTCCACCACATTTTACAAGATTTTGGAGCAAAAAGTTATTTGGATCCTGTGTTGTCCTGCTCCAGACGGAATTCTGTCCATTTATCAACCAGGTGACACCCAAGGCATGTCCTAGAGCAGTTATTATGTGTGTAATGAGGTTTTCATGGTCATTACACAATGATGGAAGGCAGAGCAGCACAGGCTGGTGTGGGAGGAGGGGCTTGAGAAGCTGGAACACAGGGCACAGTGTAGAGGAGGGTGGATAAAGCTTCACAGAATGGCTAATGTTGGAAGGGACCTTAAAGATCTAAAGATCTAGTTCCAACCTCCCTGCCATGGGAAGGGACACCTCCCACTGGAGCAGGTTGCTCAAGGCCTCATCCAACCTGGCCTTGAACATCTCCAGGGAAGGGACATCCACAACCTCCCTGGGCAACCTGTTCCAGTGTCTCACCACCCTCACTGGAAAGAATTTCTTTCTAACCTCCAGTCTGAATCTCCCCTCCTCAGCCTTCAATCCATTCCCCCTCACTCCGAATATGCAGGGGCTATGAATCATGGAATCTCTGGGTTGGAAGAGACCTTTAAGAGTGAGTCCAGCACTGTCAGGTCGACACTCAACCATGTCTTTCAGCACCACATCTCCACAGCTTTGAAACCTCTCAAGGGATGAGGACTCCACCACTGCCCTGAGTAGCTTGCTCCCTGTCTGCCCACAGTCTTCTGTGCTAGACACCTGGCAAGAGCATATCATCATCACCCCACAAGCACCTTGATTGACTCTCCCTGTCCCAGCATATCTTTGATCAGTTTTCTCTCCCAATTCCGTGTTCAGTTCTCACTGTGATAATGAGGCTGCAGCTGAAGGACATTCCACCACCCCCCCTTTAGTCAAGACCCCAAAATCAGTGAGTTTCACTGGTAGTCCTTGTGATTGCATGTCCTAATTTAATCTGGATTCAAGATAAGGTGGATCCAGTTCCTCTCCTGACCCTCTTCTGCAGCCTGAGTGCACTAATTTCTCCTTCTCAGCTTTTTATCCTCTCCAGGAGAATTGTCAGAGTTCCTTTCTGAAGACAATCTGATGCTTTAAACTCTTACTGTAAAGTATCACCATGGCTTCCAATAAAATTTTATTTGACATTTAGTTAAAATCCATTCTTTTGCTCCAGCTGAACCTTTTTTTTTTTTTTTTTTTTTGCTTAGTCCCTTGATGGACACTCCAAGCAGAACTTATTGTCATTGTCTTAAAGGTCAAAAGTTTTGGGTTGTGGGTTGGTTGTTATTTTTCAGACCTTGCTTTGTGAAGTAAACTTTTCCTCAGGGCTGTGAGGCACTGCAGTGAGCTGAGAGAGCCATGAGACTATTTCTCTACATCATTAGATGGATCTCAGAGAAGTTCTGTGAGAAAACAACAACCTGGTCTAGTGGAAGCTGTCCCTGCCCATGGCAGGGGGGTTGGGACTAGATGATCTTTAAGATCCCATCCAACCCAAACCCATCTAGGAGTCTATGAAAATCTACCACCACTGGAGAGTTCCTAAAGAACCAGTGCAAGACCAGTCTTGCATGAAGCAGACAGGATTTCCAGACCCAGTATCTCTGATTCATGGAGGAACCAAGCTGCTGAAGGGTCTAGAGAACAGGTCTGATGAGGAACAACTGAGAGGTTTAGTCTTCAGAGAAGGAGGCTGAGGGGAGACCACATTACTCTTCACAACTTCCTATAAGGAGGTTAGAGACAGGTGGGGGTTGGTCTCTGCTGCCAAGAAACAAGAGACAGGGTGAGAGGAAATGGCCTCAAGTTGTCTCAGAGGAGCTTCAGATTGGATATCAGGAACATTCTTCACAGCAAGAGCTCTCAGGCACTGGAACAGGCTGCCCAGGGAGGTGATGGAGTCACCAACCCTGGGGGTATTTAAAAGCCACATGGATGTGGTGCTGAGGGACATGGTGTAGTGGTAGTGGTTTAGCAGAAGTGGTGGGACTGTGAGCTCTGGGTGAGCAGTTGGATGTGATGATCTCAAAGTTCTCTTCCAAGTCAGTTAGCAGAGAGATGCCTCTAATGGCCCCAAAGTTTTCCTTTGAACGTGTTGAGGGGAATTAAAAGCATAGATGGAGATATTAAATGGAAGCCATGCTTTTAGAGGCCATTTTCTGCGCATTCTTTCATATATAATTTAATTTCTCCAATAACACCATCCTAACAAACTGTGCTCTGTCATGGAGGAAAGGTTCAACGGGAGTGAGAGTAAATTAAATCCATTTTGTGAGGTGTTAATGCTTTTAACTTCCACTCCTGCTTCTACAGTGCCTGGTGAGGCCTTGATTATTTCCTCATTTTGCTTTTAATTGGAATTGTTTGAGAAATGACTGCAGCCTGTTAAAACCAGCTGAAAAATACTCTTGTATTTAGCATAGCATCACAGAGCTGCTGAGGTTGGAAGAGACCTTTGAGATCAAGCCCAGCTGCTCACCTGGAGCTCACCACTACTACTAAGCCACTGTCACTAAACCATGTCCTTCAGCACCACAGCAAGATGTCTCTTAAACACTTCTAGGGATGGTGACTCCACCACCTCCCTGGGCACCCTGTTCCAGTGTCTGAGAACCCTTTCTGGGAAGAAATTCTCCTAATATTGAACCTGAACCTCCCCAGGCATGACTTGAGGCATTTCCTCTTGTCCTCTCAACTTGTTCCTTGGGAGAAGAGACCAACCTTGCACCATCCTCCTTTCAGGTAGCTGCAGAGAGCACTGAGGTCTTCCCTCAGCCTCCTTTTCTCCACACTACACAACCCCACTTCCCTCAGCCTCCTTTTCTCCACACTACACAACCCCACTTCCCTCAGCCTCCTTTTCTCCACACTACACAACCCCACTTCCCTCAGCCTCCTTTTCTCCACACTACACAACCCCACTTCCCTCAGCCTCCTTTTCTCCACACTACACAACCCCACTTCCCTCAGCCTCCTTTTCTCCACACTACACAACCCCACTTCCCTCAGCCTCCTTTTCTCCACACTACACAACCCCACTTCCCTCAGCCTCCTTTTCTCCACACTACACAACCCCACTTCCCTCAGCCTCCTTTTCTCCACACTACACAACCCCACTTCCCTCAGCCTCCTTTTCTCCACACTACACAACCCCACTTCCCTCAGCCTCCTTTTCTCCACACTACACAACCCCACTTCCCTCAGCCTCCTTTTCTCCACACTACACAACCCCACTTCCCTCAGCCTCCTTTTCTCCACACTACACAACCCCACTTCCCTCAGCCTCCTTTTCTCCACACTACACAACCCCACTTCCCTCAGCCTCCTTTTCTCCACACTACACAACCCCACTTCCCTCAGCCTCCTTTTCTCCACACTACACAACCCCACTTCCCTCAGCCTCCTTTTCTCCACACTACACAACCCCACTTCCCTCAGCCTCCTTTTCTCCACACTACACAACCCCACTTCCCTCAGCCTCCTTTTCTCCATACTACACAACCCCACTTCCCTCAGCCTCCCTTACTCCATGCTACACAACCCCACTTCCCTCATCCTCCTTTTCTCCACACTACACAACCCCACT
>VXBD01003383.1:74336-85345 GCA_013399975.1 Indicator maculatus
TTCCCTCAGCCTCCTTTTCTCCATACTACACAACCCCACTTCCCTCAGCTGCTGCTCACCAGAACTGTTCCCCAGACCCTTCTCCAGCTCTGTTGCCCTACTCTGGACCTGCTCCAGCACCTGAATGGGAGTGAGGGACCCAAAACTGGACCCAGCATTTCAGGTGTCTCTTCACCAGTGCCCAGTGCAAGGGGACAGTCACAACCTGCTAACCACACCATTGCTGATCTAAGCCAGGCTGCCATTGGCCCTCTTGGCCACACTGCTGGCTCATGTTCAGTGGGCCATCAATCAACACCCCCAGGCTCTTCTCCATCAGCAGCTCCCCATCCACTCCACCCCAAGCCTGTAACATTGCATGGAGTTGTGGTGGTCCAAGTGCAGCTCTCCACACCTGGCCTTGTTGAACTTCGTCCTGTTAGCCTCAGCTCATCAATCCAGCCTGGCCAGAGCCTTCCTGCCCTCCAGCAGGTTGTCATGCTCACCCAAATTGGTGCCATCTGCAAACTTGTGGGTGCCTAGGTCCCCTCATCCAGATAAAGATATTGAACAGAACTGGTCCCAGCACCCTGGGGAGCACCACTGGCTGCTGTCCACCAACTGGAGTTAACTCCTTTCCTCACCACACTTTTGGGCTCAGTCATCAGCTGTTGTTTTTACCCAACCATTGTGTGTGCCCATTCAAGCCATGAGCAGCCAGCCAGCTTCTCCAGGAAGATGCTGTGCCTTTATTTCTGCATTCCTGAGGGACACTAGAATTAGGTTTTTCACTGATCTCAGCTGCAATCTGAAGCAGCTTTTCTTGTCTAGAAGTCTGCTTAGGCAGACAAAAGTGATGCTGTCATACTTCTCCCCCTCTGCTCAGCTCTGCTGAGACCCCACCTAGAGTACTGCATCCAGTTCTGGAGCCTCTATTCCAAGAGGGATCTGGAGATGCTGGAAGGTGTCCAGAGAAGGGCCACCAGGATGAGCAGAGGGCTGGAGCTGCTCTGCTCTGAGGACAGACTGAGAGAGTTGGGGCTGTTCAGTCTGGAGAAGAGAAGGCTCTGAGGTGACCTTCTTGTGGCCTTCCAGGATCTGAAGGGGGCTCCAAGAAAGCTGGGGAGGGACTTTTGAGAGTGTCAGGGAGTGCCAGGACTGGGGGGAATGGAATCAAGCTGGAAGTGGGGAGATTGAGAGTGGAGGTGAGGAAGAAGTTGTTCCCCATGAGAGTGGTGAGAGCCTGGAATGGGTTGTGCAGGGAGGTGGTTGAGGCTCCATCCCTGGAGGTGTTTGCAGCCAGGCTGGATGAGGCTCTGGCCAGCCTGCTGGAGTGTGAGGTGTCCCTGGGCATGGCAGGGGGGTTGGAACTGGATGATCCTTGTGCTCCCTCCCAACCCTGACTGATTCTAGGACTCTATTCTATTCCCGAGTCCAAGAATGCCAATCCTGCTGCTGGTGAAACACTGGGGAGAGGAGCAGGTGACAAGCAGCTGTACTCACCAGAAGGGGAGATGTGTCTCCAGGAAATGGAGGGCTCTGGCTTCCCCGTGGCCAGGCACACCAGTGTGACGTTGCTGCCTTCATTCACAACGATGTCGCTCGAGATGCGAAATATCTTCGGGGAAACTGCAAGGAAAGAATGAGGAGGTTGGAATGGAAAGGTCTTGCCTCAGAGAAGCCACCATGGAGCTGTAGAACCACATAGATTGGAAGAGAGCTTTCAGATTGTCCAGTCCAGCTGGTAACCAGGCACTGCCAGGTCACTACATCTCCAGGGCTTTGAAACCCCTCCAGGGATGGGGACTCCACCACTGCCCTGGGCAGCCTGGGACTGGCTTGATTTGACTGTACTTAAGGGGAAGAAATTGTTCTTCATGTCCAACCTCCCATGGAGAAACCTAAGGCCATTTCCTCTTGCTCTGTTGCTTGCTCCTTGGTAGCAGAGACCAAGTCTCCAACCTTCTTATAGGGAATTGTAGAGAGCAATGAGGTCTCCCTTCAGCTTCCTCCTCTCCAGACTAAAAGAACCTCAGTTTCCAGTTTCTCACCAACCCTGTTCTCCAGACCCTTTGCCAGCATTGTTGCCCTTCTCTGGTCCTGCTCCAGAACCTCAATGTCCTTCTTGGAGTGAGAAGCCCAAAACTGAACCCAGGAATCAAGTTGTGGCCTCAGCAGTGCCTCTCTGCTCTGCCCTGCTGAGGCCACATCTGGAATATTGTGTCCAGTTCTGGGCCTCTCAGTTCAGGAAGGTCCTCAGGGAACTGCTTGAGAGAGTCCAGCACAGAGCCACAAAGATGATGAAGGGAGTGGAACATTTTCCTTATGAGGAGAGCCTGAGGGAGCTGAGGGCTCTGTATCTTGGAGAGGTGGAGCCTGAGAGTGACCTCATTGCTGTTGATAAAGATGTGAAGGGTGAGTGCCCAGAGGCTGGAGCCAGGCTCTGCTGGCTGATGCCCAATGCCAGCACAAGGGGCAGTGGTGGGAGCTGAGGCATAGGAAGTTCCATGGAAACAGGAGGAAAAACTTTTGTCACAGCGAGAGTGCTGGAGCCCTGGAGCAGGCAGTCCAGAGAGGTTGTGGAGTCTCCTTCTCTGGAGATATTCAAACCCCACCTGGCTGTGTTCCTGTGTGAGCTGCCCTGGGGTGACCCTACTCTGGCAGGGGTTGGACTGGGCGATCTCTGCAGGTCCCTTCCAACCTCTAACATTCTGTGATTCTGTAATGAGCATTCCTTGGTGTTCTCCATACTCTGAAAAGGGGTGTTGTAATTACAGTTGTCCCCCATCCCTCCAACCCAGAATCATACAATCATAGAATCACCCAGGTTGGAAGAGACCTCCAAGATCATCCAGTCCAACCTATCACCCAGCCCTAAGCAATCAACTTAGACCATGTCACTAAGTGCCTCATCCAGTCTCTTGAACAAGAGTCCCAGTTCAATGTCAGTATCAACAGTCAGCACTGCAACAGGCTGCTCAGGGAAGTGGTGGAGTCACCACCCCTGGAGGTGTTCAAAAACCATAGAATCATAGATCATAGAATCATAGAATCCTAGAATCCTAGAATCCTAGAATCCTAGAATCAGTCAAGGTTGGAAGGGACCACAAGGCTCATCCAGTTCCAACCCCCCTGCCATGGCCAGGGACACCTCACACTAGACAATGTGGACATGGCACTTTGGGAAATGCTTTTATAGCCATGGTGGTGTTGGGTTGATGGATGAAGTCAATGATCTTGGAGGTCTTTTCCAACCCAAACAATTCTATGATCATGGACATTGCAGCCTGGCTCTGAAGACAACACTGGAAGCAATTCTTACTGATGTGTGTGGGGGTATGAAAAAATAAATCTACTTGCTAAGGAGAGCTGGTGAGGGATCCTTCTACCTGAACTGCAGAAATCCATCTGGGAGCAGAATGTGATGAACAATGGGGCACATGCAGCAGCTTTATTCCCCCTACCATATTTTACAAAATATCTTCCTAAATCTGAGCTACTTATTTCTTTATCCTTCAGGAAGTGAATGTATTTCCAGAAAGTCAAGCCAAGGAATCAAATCAACTCCAAACACTTCTTGTTGCAAGCCAAGGAATCAAACCAGCTCCAAACACTTCTTCTCCCAAGTAAATAGATAGAACTGAGTGCTGCAGTATCTCTTTGGAACTGTGTGCAAATCCCTGCCAGGTTAAAAAAATTTTATAGTGCAATATTTCTAATAGCATCAAACCTTTTCTTTGAGGGCCTGCACCTTTGAAGGTAGGAAAAAGAGAGAAATTTGCTTGCCTTCTGGCATTGTGGAAGCACCACCAGGCAGAAATACCTGAGAGGGATTTCTTAGGCTGCCACCTCATCATGCTCTTTATCCAGGGGGATTTTGATGCAACTCAGCACAGAGGAGGTGGCTGGAACCTGCTCTGCCCCCATAGTAGTAGCTGGGTGAGCAGTACAAATTAAAGCAACCTAAAGGATGCTGAGGCCCTGTCCCTGGAGACATTTAAGATCAGACTTGATGTGGCCCTGGGCAGGCTGATCTAGTTGGAGCTGACCCAGCTTGCTGCAGGGGGGTTGGCTATGATGGCCCTTGAGGGTCTTTTCCAACCTGATGCAATCTGTAAACCTGTGAATTCATGGAGTTTGAGGTGTCTCTTGGGGTTCAGGTTGTGCCAGGGGAGGTTTTAGGTTTAGCCCAGACTCTTCCCTGCATCTACCACCAGAAAATGGGTTGGTGGAATCATAGTATGGCTTAGGTTGGAAGGGACCTTAAAGATCAGGTACTGGCAGCCTGCTCTAAGGTCTCTGCAGAGCCTTCTCTTCTCCAGACTGAACAGCCCCAACTCTCTCAGCCTGTCCCCACAGGGGAGGTTCTCCAGCCCTATGATCATCTTTGTGGCCTCCTCTGGACCCTCTCCATGTCCTTCTTGTTGTTCAGTAGAGTGATTTAAGTGGTGTCACTGATGAAAACAGATTGGGAACACAGTAACATCCATTTCAGTGGGAAGAATGAGCTCATGGCATGCTCTGTGGCTGGTCCTTCAGCTCAGTGGCAGGAGGATCCATCAGAACAGCAGGATCATATAAATAATTGTAATCAAATCTGCCCCCATACAAACTACCTGAGAAGAGACACTGACAGCCCTGCCACAGGCAGTGGTCTCCAGCTGAAGTAACAAGATTTCATCCAGTTCACCCAGATGAGCACTATTTGTCTTCCAAGACAAAGATCAACAAGATCTACACTTTTCTCAGCTGCTTAATTCAACCATTGCCTGCATACTCCTCTGCCCTTCCTCATAAGGTTTTATTTCCTATTTTTCACTCAGCTCCTTTCCAAGTATCCTCACAAAAAGCAGCTTTTTTATCCCAGTTATCAGGCTCCCAGCCCTGTGTTTTCTCCTATAGCTCCAGATCTTTCCCTTTCCTCTTCCAGACAGATTTAGACTGGAATATAGGAAGAAATTCTTTCCAGTGAGGGTGGTGAGGCACTGAAACAGGTTGCCCAGGGAAGTTGTGGATGCCCTCTCCCTAGAGGTGTTCAAGGAGAGGTTGGATGAAGCCTGGAGCAACCTGGGCTAGTGGGAGGTTGTTTAGTCTGGAGAAGAGGAGAGTGAGGGGAGGCCTCATTGTTCACTGACAATATCTTTGTGGGTGCCATGGGCAGAGGCACTGAGTGCACCCTCTGCAGGTTTGCTGATGACACCAAGCTGTGTGGTGCAGCAGACAGGCTGGAGGGAAGGGATCCATCCAGAGGGACCTGGACAGGCTGGAGGGAAGGATCCATCCAGAGGGACCTGGACAGGCTGGAGGGAAGGGATCCATCCAGAGGGACCTGGACAGGCTGCAGAGCTGGGCACAAGCCAACCTCAGGAGCTTCAACAAGACCAAGGGCAGGGTCCTGCAGCTGGGNAGCAGAGGGCTGGAGCTGCTCTGCTCTGAGGACAGACTGAGAGAGTTGGGGCTGTTCAGTCTGGAGAAGAGAAGGCTCTGAGGTGACCTTCTTGTGGCCTTCCAGGATCTGAAGGGGGCTCCAAGAAAGCTGGGGAGGGACTTTTGAGAGTGTCAGGGAGTGCCAGGACTGGGGGGAATGGAATCAAGCTGGAAGTGGGGAGATTGAGAGTGGAGGTGAGGAAGAAGTTGTTCCCCATGAGAGTGGTGAGAGCCTGGAATGGGTTGTGCAGGGAGGTGGTTGAGGCTCCATCCCTGGAGGTGTTTGCAGCCAGGCTGGATGAGGCTCTGGCCAGCCTGCTGGAGTGTGAGGTGTCCCTGGGCATGGCAGGGGGGTTGGAACTGGATGATCCTTGTGCTCCCTTCCAACCCTGACTGATTCTAGGATGATTCTATGATTCTCTACACCTCCATTTAAGGAGGCAGGAGCCAGGTGGGGTCAGTTCTAACCCATCTGAACGTGTTCCTGTGTGACCTCCTCCAGGTGACCCTGCCTTGGCAGGGGGTTGTGGTCCATGATCTCCAGAGCCCCCTTCCCACACCTACCATTCTATGATTCTGTGATTTGATGGGTTTTGGTGTGCAGCTATTCTTTTTTCTGCTATTTACTGACTGATAGGAATCATTAAACTGAGATGAGTAGAATCTGTGGAATTCGTTAGTTACAACTCAAATTTATTAATTTTGAATCAAATTTAGTAATTATGACTAGAATTCACTGGTGATGACTGGAATCTATGTATGCACAACCACAATGGAATGTTAATATTTAATTAGAACAGAAAAAAAATGTTTGTTTTGGGTTTGTTCTTCTTATGATCCCTCTAAAGACTCTGATCCAGGAGCAAATTTAGCTTGTAAGATCTGCTGTGCTGAGCTTTGAGTGCAGATCAAATCTGCTCTTCCTTCCAACAACTACAGACTTCCACCCATCCCAAAGGGCAGCTCTGAAGGTCAGGAAGAAAATTAAACAGAGCAGCAAATAAACATTTATGCAGGGTATGGATTAAAGACATTCAGAAGGAACAAGAGAACAAGGAAGGATGAAAAAGGAAATCAACCCCCAAGCAAAAGCACTTTTTGGCCATTGGATCTTTTGTTGCTGTTGTTATTAAAATGGTTTCAAATGGCTTAGTTAGGACAAGGTTTATAGAGTGTAGAGATTAAATAGAGGAGGTGATCAAAACTCATCTTCTGCTTCATTTAGTTTTATCAAACTGCTCTACTCTGGGGACAGTATGGTGAAGGGACTGGGTGAGGGAAGGACTTGGGGGTGCTGGTGGAGGAGAAGCTGAATGTGAGCCAGCAATGGGCACCTGCAGCCCAGAAGGCCAATGGCAGCTTGGGCTCCATCAAAAGCAGCGTGGCCAGGAGATAGGGAAAGAGTTAGGATTTGGGGACTCTCTGAGTTGTCCTGGGCATCCTGACTTGTATTAGAAATACAAGGAACAGGGCAGTGATCATCCCCCTGTAATCAGCACTGGTTGGCACCTTGAGTCCTGTGGTCAGTTCTGGACCCCTCACTACAAGAGGGACACCGAGGTGCTGGAGCCTGTCCAGAGAAGAGCAAGGAGGCTCATGAAGGGGCTGGAGCACATGGCCTGTGAGGAGTGCCTGAGGGAGCTGGGGTTGTTCAGTCTGGAGAAGAGGAGGCTGAGGGGAGACCTCATTGCTCTCTACAACTACCTGAAGGAAGGTGGGAGGGAGGAGGGGGCAGCCTCTTCTCTTTGGTGTCAAGCATCAGGACTGGAGGAAATGGTTTCAGGCTGCAGCAGGGGAGGTTCAGGCTGGTTGTTAGGAAATATTTCTTCACAGAGAGGGTTCTCAAACATCAGAGTGGTCAGCCCAGGGCAGCAGTGGAGTCATCATCGCTGGAGGTGTTCAAACAGAGTGTGGAGCTGGTGCTTAGGGACACAGCTTAGTGTGGCCCCTTCAGTGCTGGGTCTGAGGTTGGACTGAATGATCTTTGAGGTCTCTTCCAACTGGATGTATTCTGTGATTCTGTGTGACTCTGTGATTCCCTAAAAGGTTTCTGAAAATCACCCAACAATAGGAAAATTTCAGCATTTTCCATTATTTCCTATCTCAAACTCTTCAACAGTCCTTGTGCTCTGCTTTAATAAGTCATTTATCAACATCATAGAAAAAATAAAAGGCAGGGAATGAAAAAAAAAAAAAAAGGCAGGGAGTCAGCTCAAAAAAGGTCTTTACTGAGCTGGTTTGCAGAGTTTTGTTTAAATATTTACCAAAGCTTGCATCCAGCTCAGCCTGGAACAAATAAATCAGCCTTACTGGACGTGCACAGCAATGGAGTGTGGCATGAGGGACGGTGGTGATGGTCCCTTGGGCTGGTCATAACAGAGGGGAACAAATTTGTTTCTGTTTCCAAAAGCAATTGAAACAAACAGCATGAAAATGAAGTTCAGGCAAGGGCTAAAAGCGAGCTGCTGCAGAGCCAAGTGTGCAGTCGTCATGGAACCAGGGAACCACGGAATTGCCTGGGTTGGAAAAGACCTTTCAGGTCATCAAACTCAACCAATGGCCCAGCACTGCCAGGTCTCTGCTAAATAATGTCCCTCAGCATCACATCTACACATTTTTGAAACCTCTCCTGGGATGGGGACTACACCACTACCATGGGCAGCCTGAGCCAGCCTTTGAGAACCCTTTCAGTGAAGAAGTTTCTTCTAACGTCCAACCTAAACCTCCTCTGGTGTCACTTAAGGTTGTTTCCTCTTGTTCTATCACTTGTTCCTTGGGAGAAGAGACCAACCCCCACTTCACTCCAACCTCCTTCCAGGGAATTGTAGAGAGCAATGAAGTCTCCCCTCAGATTGCTCTCATCCAGGCTGCTCAAACCCAGTTCCCTCATCTGCTCCTCATCAGACCTGCTTCCAGACACTTCAGCAGATCCATTGCCCTTCTCTGGACCTGCTCCAACACCTCAATATCCTTGGAGTTAAGGGTCCAGAACTGAACCCAGGATCTGAGGTGCAGCCTCACCAGTGCTGAGCACAGGGGTCCAGTCCCTGTCCTGGTTTTACTGGTCACACTGTTGCCTCACCTGAAGGATCTGTAGGTGGTCACACTGCCCACTTCTGGGAGTCTCTGTTCAAGAGAGACAGAGGACAACTGGAAAGAGTCTGGTGGAGGTTGCAAAGATGCTGAGGGGCCTGGAGCAGCTCTGTGAGGAGGAAAGGCTGAGAGCCCTGGGGCTGGTGAGCCTGCAGAAGAGCAGCCCCAGAGAGGAGCTGAGCAATGCTCAGCAAGAGCTAAAGGACCTGTTGGGGGCAAGAGGATGGGGCCAGACTCTTCTCAGTGGTGCCCAGACTGGGCACAATCTGGAACCCAGGAGGTTATGCCTGAACAGGAGGAGAAAATTCTTTGCTGTGAGGATGCTGGAGCCCTGGAGCAGGCTGTCCAGAGAGGTTGTGGAGTCTCCTTCCTTGCAGAGCATCCAAACCCTTCTGGCCATTGTGATCCAGGTCAAGCTGCTGTGGCTGGCCCTGCTGTCACAGAGGGGTTGGACTGGATGATCTCCAGAGGTCCCTTCCAACTCCTACAATCTGTGAGCTTGTGAGTCTGTGTGATTTCACCAGGGGGTTGCCCTCAGCTCTATGTCTGAACCCAAAAAAGCTGGAATGGCAAGGGAAGAGACCTTCATATCCTTGGTTATCTGCTGTGGATATGCCCAAAATCCAGGTGGAACATTGATTCCTCTCTGCAGACAGAGTCACCTCTTGCTTTCCTTTCCTAATATGCAGATTGCTTTCATTAGCTTGTAGAATATCTAGAAATCACTAACATGACATAAGAAATAGATTCTTGCTCCTCTGTTTTATGGCTTGGACATAATAATTAGTTTTTATGACAAATACAGAGAATGATTAAAATGTGCTCATGAGGGTGATTACAGCCAGTGAGGAACTCCATTCCCCACTAATTGAGAAGCTGTATGACTTCTCACTTGGCAATCATCATCTCTTCCAGCATCTGGAAAATCTTCCATGTGACAAACGGCTCTGTTCTCCAAGAGTTTTACTCCAAGAGTAAAATGTCTCTCTCCAAGAGACGTTTTAGCATGTGTCTTTCCATCAAATTTCCTGGCAGAAGCTCCTATTTTTATATAATCCCAGAATCCCAGCGTGGTGGGATTGGAAGGGACATCTGGAGATCATCCAGTCCAAGCCCCTGCTAAAGCAGGGGTCACCCACAACAGCTTGCCCAGGATCACAATATCCAGCTAGGTTTGGGATCTCAGCAAAGGAAACTCCACAACCTCTCTGGGCAGCCTGCTCCAGGGTTCCAAACACCTTCACATCAAAGAAGTTTCTCCTTATGTTCAGTTGGAATCTCCTGCGTTCCAGCTTGTGTCCTTTGCCCCTTGTCCGGTTTCTGGACACCACTGAGAGAGTCTGGCCTCATCCTCTTGCCCCCCACAGGTCCTTTATCTCTCGCTGAGCATTGCTCAGATCCCCTCTGGGGCTGCTCTTCTGCAGGCTCACCAGCCCCAGGGCTCTCAGCCTTTCCTCCTCACAGAGCTGCTCCAGGCCCCTCAGCACCTTTGCAGCATCCACCAGACTCTCTCCAGTAGATCTCTTTCTCTTGAACTGGGGCTCCCAGAAGTGGGCAGTGTGACCATCTACAGATCCTTCTAGTGGAACTGATGGACTCTCTCCAGCAGTTCCCTGTCTCAATTGGGAAGCCCAGAACTTGACCCAGGACTTCAGATGATGGCCCAGCTGGGGCAGAGTAGGGGGAGAGGAGAACCTCCCTTGACCCCTTGGGCATACTGTTCTTCATGAACCCAGGAGAGCATTTGCCTTCTCATCCATGAGGGCACATTCTTGGCTCATGGTGAACTTGTCCATTAGCACCCCCAGGTCCTTTTCTGTGGAGCTGCTTTGCATCATGTCACCTCCTCTCTTGTACTGCTGCAGGGTGGTGTTCCTCCCCAGGTGAAGAACCTTTGGCTTGCCCTGGTTGAACTTCAGGAGGATCATTTCCAGCCTGGCCAAGCTCTAGTCTTATTTCCTATTCTTTCTTTCTTTTCCTTTCACCCTTTTATTCAGAATTAGAAAAGAGATTTTTGGAGTAAACAACCAGACAGAACCACAGCACTCAACTGTTGTGGGGGAGGAAGGGAAACAAAAGGAAAAAACAAACAAAACAGAAGAAAACAAAGAAGGAAAAAAAATCACAAAGTGTTAAAGAAAAGAAGTTTAAATGAAAAAAACCCACATAAATCACCAAATCCCAGGTTGAGCTGTGGTTGTTGGGAAGAGTAAGACATTAGGGGATTGAGTTCACCGTTAGTAAATTTGCAGATGACACCAAGTTGGGGGCAGGTGTTGGTCTGTTAGAGGGCAGGAGGGCTCTGCCAGGCTGGACAGATGGCCAGAGTCCAACAGGATGGCATTCAACAAATCCAAGTGCTGGGTGCTGCACTTTGGCCACACCAACCCCATGCAGTGCTACAGGCTGGGGACAGAGTGGCTGAGAGCAGCCAGGCAGAAAGGGACCCAGGGGTGCTGGGTGACAGCAGCTGAACATGAGCCAGCAGTGTGCCCAGGTGGCAAAGAAGG
>VXBD01003383.1:85488-96281 GCA_013399975.1 Indicator maculatus
GTGGCACTTGGTGCCATGGTTTAGTGGTCATGAGGTGTTGGGTGACAGGTTGGACTTCGATGATCCTTGAGATCTTTTCCAACCTTATGGATTCTGTAATTCTGTGATCTGCCATTGGAATGTGCTGCCCAGGGAGGTGGTGGAGTCACCATCCCTGGAGGTGTTCACAAAGGATTGGATGTGGCACTTGAAGCCATGGTTTGGTTAGTCATGAGGTGCTGGGGGATAGGTTGGACTTGATGATCTCTGAGGTCTTTTCCAACCTTGTTGATGCTACGACTCTATGATTTGAACCTTCTGTGAGTGAGAAGAGGGGACTGCCTTAGCAGCTAGCAGGGTCCTCAGTGGGCCAGCCCACCATCTGTAGAACCCATCAACAACCACCAGCAAGCAAGGAGGAAGTCACAGCACTGGCAGCTGCAAAGCGCTGCGGCGGCTGCGAGCTGCATTAATTAGCAGAAGCAGATGTAATTTATTTCCAGGAGATTACACTGGCTGACGTCCCACCCAGCAGCCAACCCTGCTAATCCAGCACCCCTGGCTAATTAGCCAACGAGGTCTCTGCATGTGCTGGAGAAGTTTCATCCCTTCCTCCTGACCCTCAGCCCAGCTCTAAGTCATCCTGTTTAAAGCCACCAGCTGGACATAGAATCATAGATCGGTAGTGACCCCTGAAGGTCATCCACTCCTACCCCACTGCCAAAGCAGGATCATAGAATCATAGAATCAGAGAATCAACCAGGTTGGGAGAGACCTCCAAGATCACCCAGTCCAACCTAGCACCCAGCCCTATCCAGTCAACCAGACCATGGCACCAAGTGCCTCATCCAGGCTTCTCTTGAACATCCCCAGTGATGGTGACTCCACCACCTCCCTGGGCAGCACATTCCAATGTCAAATCTCTCTCTCTGTGAAGAACTTCCTCCTAACATCCAGCCTAGACCTCCCCTGGCACAGCTTGAGACTGTGTCCTCTTGTTCTGCTGCTGGTTGNGGGCACACTGCTGGCTCCTGTTCAGCTACTATCACCCAGCACCCCCAGGTCCCTCTCTGCCTGGCTGCTCTCCAGCCACTCTGTCCCCAGCCTGAAGGTCACCCACTCCAACCCCACTGCCAGAGCAGGGTCACCTAGGGAAGGTCATACAGGAACACATCCTGACAGCTCTTGAAAGTCTCCAGAGAAGGAGACTCTCTGGGCAGCCTGCTCCAGGGCTTCAGCATCCTCACACCCAACAAGTTTTTCCTCATGTTCAGGTGGAACCTGCTGGGTTCCAGTTTGTGCCCTTTGCCCCTTGGCCTGTCCCTGGGCACCAATGAGAAGAGTTTGGTCCCATCCTGTTGCCCCCCACAGGTCCTTTAGCTCTTGCTAAGCATTGAGCTCCCCTCTGGGGCTGCTCTTCTCCAGGCTCAACCACCCCAGCTCCCTCAGCCTCTCCTCACAGGGCTTGTCCTTGAGACCTTTCAGGGTTTCCTCCTCACAGAGATGCTCTTGCCATAAATCAGCACACTTCATATGCTCCAAGAACGAAAAAAAAAATCTTTTTCACTGTTTCAAAACAACCTTCCTTTTACCAAATCTTTCAATTATTTATAACCATATAGATCCCTCTTCATCCTCAGGGCTGTGAGCAATTTTGATCCCCTAAACACTCAGAAATTCAGGATGTGGTTTAGTAGCCATGGTGGTGTTAGGTTGATGATTGGACTTGATGGTCTTAGAGGTCTTTTTCCAACCCAAACAATTCTGTAATTCTATGAATTACTGCTTTTTAAACAGCTTCTTTTAAAGTTAAACCAGCTGTAAACATCATAAACTGTGGGTTTTTTTTTTTCTCCTACAATATAATTTTATAGCCCACATAGGATCTAGCAGAAAAATTGTGGATTTAGAGTTGTATAATCATTTGTCAACTCTGAGCAAGCCTTCCTTGCTCCACTTTTCTATACTTTTTTTCCCTTTTTCCCCCCCCCCAAACTGCCTTAGTTGTCACACAAGGCATTTTATGCTGCCAAATCTGGAGTTCTGGCATCAGGGTTGGATCCTCCCAGGAAAGAGAAGGATGGAGAGATTGGAGCAAGTCCAGAATGAGAGGAAACATTCTCAGCTTGCATCAGGGGATGTTGAAGTTGGGCATGAGGAACAATTTCTTCCCCTTGAGGGTTGTCAAGGCCTGGTCCAGGCTGCCCAGGGCAGTGGTGGAGGACCCATCCCTGGATAAATTTCAAAGCCACATAGATGTGGTGCTGAGGGACATGGCTGAGTGGTGACCTGGCAGTGCTGGGCTAAGGGTTGGACTCAGTGATCTTAAAGGTCTCTTCCAATCAAAATGATTCTGTGAAGGACACATCCCAGGCAAGAGCAGCCACTGCTTGGTAAGATTGCTGTGGGAGTCCTGCAAGGTCCAGCTGATCATATTCTCAAGCAGGAGATGAGCAAGAGTCAACCAACAGCAGAGAATTACATTTGTATGCAGTCTGCTGAATTTGAAATGAGTTTCAAATTGCTGCCTTTTTCCAGGATCTGAGGTTTCAGAGAGGAAACCCTTCATGGATGAAGGCCCATCCCAAATTCCCACTCTGAGGCAAGGGCGAATAAGGTTTCTCTTTGGGAAGGAAATCCTAGAAAGCCAGGATAAGCTACAGAAAACTTGGAAGTAAGAGAAAAAAATTCCAGTTGAGAATTTTTGAAGCCATGTTCCTTTGCAGGACCTGTTCCTTGTCCATGTGCCCAGCAGCATTCATTGTATGCCTCCTAAACCCCAACCTGTATGGGCTGTAACACCAATGCCAGTCCTGACCCTTCAAATCTCCATCTCCTTAGGGCTGCTGATAGGAGTCAATGGAAGGAAGAGAATGAGGCTGCATTTCCTGGAGCATGTCAGACATGCATTGGCAGCTCATGGGCTACTAACCTGGATGAAGAAGGACATGGACCTGGTGGAGAAGGTCCCAGAAAGAGGACCACAAAAATAATCAGAGGGTTGGAGCACCTCTGCTGTGAGTCCAGGATGAGAGTGTTGGGGCTGTTCATCCTGGAGAGGAGAAAGCTCCAGGAGACCTTCTTGTGGCCTTTCAGCACTTGAAGGGGGCCTATAAGAAATCCAGGGAAGGACTTCTTACAGGGGCTTGGAGCACTAGGACAAGAGGCAATGATTTGAAACTGGAGCAGAGGAATTTTAAGTTGGGCATTAAGAAGAAGTTCTTCAATATTTAGGGTGGTGAAACATGGGAACAGGTTGCCAAGGGAGTTGGTGGTGATCCCATCCCTGATGACAGGCAAGAAGCAGCTTGATGGGACTTGGTGGGGCTCTGGGGCTCAGGTGATGTAGTTGGGGATGTCCCTCTTTACTGAAAGGGGGCTGAACAAGATGACCTCTAGAGGTCCCCTTCCAAGCAGTGCATTCTATGATCCTGTGATTGTGTGGGTCTATGACTCTGTGAAATATATGACCTGACATCATGACGTGGCCCCATGGCATGAAAGAACATCAGAAGTCCAACCTCTTCCACCTTACCTCGACCTACCATGACTAATGCAAGCATTTCTGAGGAAAAGTGAGGGCAACCATGTGGATGACTCTCCATGCAGCACCATTTTATGTCCAGCAGATGCTCCCTTGGTGTAATAAAATCATAGAATCTAAGAGCTGGGTATCCTGGGCTGGATCAGGAAAGCTGTGTCCAGCAGGGCTAGGGAAGTTCTTCTCCCTCTCTACTCTGCCCTGCTCAGACCACCCCTGCAATCCTGGGTCCAGTTTGGGGCTCCCCAGGTCCAGAGAGACAGAGACCTGCTGGAGAGAAGCCAAGGGAGAGCCAGGAGGATGCTTAGGGGACTTGAGCATCTCCCCTGGGAAGAGAGACTGAGAGAGAGCCCTGGGGCTGTTTAGTGTGGAGAAGAGAAGGCTGAGAGGGGATCTGATCAATGTCTCTCAATGTGTGAGGGGTGGGTGTCAAGGGGAGGGGGCCAGGCTCTTTTGGGTGGGTCACAGGGATAGGACAAGGAACAATGGGTTCAAAGTTGAACAGAGAAGATTTCAGCTCCCCATGAGGAGAAACTTCTTTGCAGTGAGGGTGGCAGAGCCCTGGAGCAGGCTGCCCAGGGGGGTTGTGGAGTCTCCTTCTCTGGAGCCTTTCCAAGCCCAGCTGGCTGCATTCCTGTGCAGACTACCCTAAGTGATCCTGCTCTGGCAGGGGGTTGGACCTGATGAGCTCTGGAGGTCCCTTCCAACCTCTGTGATACTGTGAGGCTGTGAACTGCTTCAGTTGGAAGGGACCTCCAAGATCATTGAGTCAAACCATCAACCCAACATCAATGCCATGTCCACACATTTCTTGAATACCTCCAGGGATGGTCTTGAACACCTCCAGGGATGGTGACTCCACCACCACCCTTGGCCACCTATTCCAATGCCTGAGCAGTCTCCTGACAGGCAGCATGACNTGAATACCTCCAGGGATGGTCTTGAACACCTCCAGGGATGGTGACTCCACCACCTCCCTTGGCAACCTATTCCAATGCCTGAGCAGTCTCATGAGAGTCACCATGAGAGTGGTGAGAGCCTGGAATGGGTTGTGCAGGGAGGTGGTTGAGGCCCCATCCCTGGAGGTGTTTGCAGCCAGGCTGGATGAGGCTCTGGCCAGCCTGCTGGAGTGTGAGGTGTCCCTGGGCATGGCAGGGGGGTTGGAACTGGATGATCCTTGTGCTCCCTTCCAACCCTGGCTGATTCTAGGATTCTATGAAACAGAAATTGTCCAACCTAGACCTTCCCTAGGACACCTTGAGGCCAATTCCTCTTGTTCCCTGTGGGAAGAGTTCAACTCCCACCTCACTCCAACCTCCTTTCAGAGAGTTGTACATTGCCAGGATGTCTCCCCACAGCCTTCTTTTTCCCAGACTAAACACCCCCAGGTCCCTGCTCTTCACCTATTCTCCAGACCCTTCACCAGCTTTGTTGCTCTTGTCTTGTCCAGAGAAGCAAAATATATGTGAAATGTTACATCCAGGTTTTGGGGTTTTTTGGTGGTTTTTTTTCCATGTTGGATAAAGGAAAATAATCAGATGAGTTGTAAAATATCCCCCAAATAGATACGATTTTTAGGGTGTAGTTAATGCAGTTTTCAGATCAGCAAATAATCTAAAGAAGGAGAGGAGGACCTGTGCTGGTGTGGCCCAAATCCTCATTCAGGTGGCAATCAGTCCCCAGCTGTGAAAAGTAAGAATAGTTTCTTTCTATTTTTTTTTTGTTCTTCTTGCATTTACATGATTAGTTCCTTCACAGAGCTTTGATTGAAGAGCGTTGCCTGAAGGTCCCCCACCTCCTATTAAACACACTTTGTCTTCTACTCAGGAGAAGCCTTGGTGTGCTGCTGCTGGGATGATAAATGATGGCCAGGGGAGGAAAAATGGCTCCAGCTTGGTGTGTCATTTATTCCCAATTCATGTCAACAACATCAGGAAGGAAGCATCAGAAGAACAGAACTTTTGGAAGTGGTTGATTAATCTCCTACCTTTTGTTTAGCAGAGAACCAAAGATTTGTTTGGGTTGGAGAATAGCTCTAAGGTCATCCAGTCCAACCATCCACCCAACCCCACCATGGCCACTAAACCATGTCCCAAAGTGCCATGGCCACAGGTTTCTTGGACACCTCCAGGGATGGGGACTCCACCACCTCCCTGGGCAGCCTGTTCCAATCCCTGACCACTCTTGCAGGAAAGAAATTGTTCCAAATCTCCAACCTAACCCTGTCCTGGCACAATTTCAGGCCATTTCCTCTCCTCCTATCACCTACCATTGACAGCATAACTGTAATGTCTATAATCTACTTCAGTATCTTTGGTGTTTCAATCAGAAATTTATTAGCATGTGTTATCTGCTCTCAGTGATTTAACCAAGAATGCATTTCCGTAAACATTTGACTAAAATCCAGGAATTTTATCCAAAAAATAGGCTAGAATAGAAGGGGGTGTTCTTAACAGTGATTTTCAGGGACAGTTTTACACTTTCGTGCCAATACCTCTGATGCTCATGGTCTAAGCATCTTCTTCAGAGACTGGAAGTAAAGAACTCACCAAAATAACAAATATATAGAATCACAGAATCACAGAATCCTAGAATTATAGAGTCACAGAATCAGAGAATCAGTCAGGGTTGGAAGGGAGCACAAGGATCATCCAGTTCCAACCCCCCTGCCATGCCCAGGGACACCTCACACTCCAGCAGGCTGGCCAGAGCCTCATCCAGCCTGGCTGCAAACACCTCCAGGGATGGGGCCTCAACCACCTCCCTGCACAACCCATTCCAGGCTCTCACCACTCTCCTGGGGAACAACTTCTTCCTCACTTCCAGGCTTTTTCTCCCCACTTCCAGCTTTATTCCATTCCCCCCAGTCCTGTCACTCCCTGAGAGCCTAAAGAGTCCCTCCCCAATATCAGCATCCTCCTGGCTCTCCCTTGGCTTCTCTCCAGCAGGTCTCTGTCTCTCTGGAACTGGGGAGCCCCAAACTGGACCCAGGATTGCAGGGGTGGTGTCAGCAGGGCAGAGTAGAGAGGGAGAAGAACTTCCCTAGCCCTGCTGGACACAGCTTTCCTGATCCATCCCAGGATCCCATTGGCTCTCTTGGCCACCAGAGCACATTGTTGTTCCCTGCAGAACTTGCTGCCCACCAGCACTCCAAGGGCTTTCTCTGTGGAGCTGCTCTCCAGCAGGGCAGCCTCTAACCTGTCCTGGTGCTGTTGTTATTTCTCCCCAGAGGCAGGACCCTGCCCTTGTCCTTATTCAACTCCATGAGGTTTGCCTGCAGCCAGCTCTCAGCCTGTCCAGCTCAGGTTGGATGCTGCACAGCCTGAGGGGTGTCAGCCAACCCCCCCAGTTTGGCATCATCAGAACTTGCTGAGGGGACTCTCAATGCCCTCAGCCAGGTCCTTGATAAAGATATTGAACACAACTGGCCCCAGGACTGATCCCTGGGGGACACCACTGGTCACAGGCCTCCAAGGTGACTCTGTGCCTCTGATGATGACCCTCTGAGCTCTGTTGTGGAGCCAGTTTGCAATCCACCTCCCTGACCAACCATCTGTGCCACATCTCCTGAGGTCATTTTGTCCAATCCCCCAGCAGCAAGCAGGGACACCTCCACCTCCAGCAGGCTGCCCAGGACCACATCAAATTTGACCTTGACCTTCACAACAAGACAGGTTCCTTTTTTTCCTCCCCCCCAAGCAAATCGAAGCCTCTTCATCTCTTCCCCACAGCTCTTTTGTCATGCAACCACTGCTCCATCACTGAAGAAGCAAGCTCTCTGCAGATAATCATTCCTCAATTTCTGATGCCATAGATTTTCCCTGTTTTTCCATGACTCACATTGTTCAGAGAGAAGGGAAAGGCCAAGCTCTTGCTCTTTCTGCAGCCCTTTTCATCACTTCTCCTACAGTTTTTTTTTCATTACTGTACTCAATTTATCACTGAGAAAACACAGAAATAGCAAAGCTGCATTCTCTGCCTCCAGATGGATTTGTTATCAGCAGCTCAGTGCTTGGGATAGCAGAAAGAAATGCAGACAAGAAAAAAAAATGCCATTTCAGTTAATTGATGTGCAAAACTCTGGGTTTTAATCACAAAAAAATTCCAACTTCCTGACCCAAGGATCCAGCAATATCTCTTTTATGTGTTCAAAGCTTTCCATCTTTTTCCCTTCCCAGAAAAGCCACTCCCAAGGCAATGACACCGCCATGTTGCTGGGTCCCCAGACAGCCTCTCATTCTCCCTTGGATTGGTATCAAGCAAAGGGAGAAATTAGAATGAGCAACACCATGGTAATCTTAGGATCATGGAATGGTTTGGATTGGAAAGGACCTCAAAGATCATCTAGTTTCAATGATGATCTTAGAATCAGGGAATGATTTGGATTGGAAAGGACCTCAAAGATCATCTGGTTTCAACCCCCCTGCCATAGGCAGGGACACCTTCCACTAGATCAGGTTCCTCAAGGCCTCATCCAACCTGGTCTTGAACCTCCATGGAGGGGACATCCACAATATCCCTGGGCAACCTGTGCCAGTGTCTCACTGCCTTCACTGGAAAGAATTTCCTACTTGCCTCCAGTCTCATTCTTCTTCCAGCTTGAAGCTATTGCCTCTCATCTTACTACTACAAGCTCTTGTTAAAAGTTCCTCTCCAACTTTCTTGCAGGCTCCATTCAGCAGCTGCTCTCAGGTCTCCCTTGAGCCTTCTTTTCTCCAGCCTTGCTGCCTGACTAAGCACTGACCATCAATCCCAAAGGATAAGCCCTCTTCAGGCTGGGGGAGATGAGCAGAGGTGGTGGGAAGCCAACTGCAATGACCCAACTCTAGCAAACCCACTGTTCACTGCCTCACTCAGCCTCTTCCAAGGGCTGAAGGACTTTAAAGACAAGGACATGCTGGAGCAGGGCCAGAGGAGGCCATGGAGATGATGGGAGGGCTGGAAACCCTCTGATGGGAGGCCAGGCTGAGAGAGTTGGGGTTCTTTGTCCTGGAGAAGACTCTAGGGAAGCCTCTGGTGGCCTTTCAGTGCTTCAAGAGGCTGATTAGAAAGCTGGGGACAGATTTTGAGCAGGGCCTGTTGTGACAGACAAGGGGTGATGGTTTAACTGCAGATTCTACAACTACCTGAGGGGAGGTTGTAGCCAGGAGGGGTTTGGTCTCTTCTCCCAGGCAAGCAGCAGCAGAACAAGAGGACACAGTCTCAAGCTGTGCCAGGGGAGGTCTAGGCTGGAGGTGAGGAGAAAGTTCTTCATGGAGAGAGTTGTTAGAGGTTGGAATGTGGTGCCCAGGGAGGTGGTGGAGTCACCATCCCTGGAGGTGTTCAAGAGGGGATTGGATGTGGCACTTGGTGCCATGGTTTAGTGGTCATGAGGTGTTCAGTGACAGGTTGGACTCTGATGATCCTTGAGGTCTTTCCCAACCTTATGGATTCTGTGATTCTGTGATTCAGACTGAAGAGAAGGGAGAATGTTTTGACACTGAGGGTGATGAGAGCCTGCTGAGGGTGCCCAGAGAGGTGGGAGCTGCCCCATCCCTGGAACCATTGCAGGTCAGGTTGTGTGGGGCTCCTGCCAACCTGCTCTTCTCGCAGCTGTCCCTGCTGACTGCAGGGGGGGTGGGACTGGATGACCCTGGCAGGTGGCTTCAACCCAAAGCAGGCTGTGCTGCTGATTCCCTTGCTGGTTCAATGGTCACCCAATTGCCCAGCCTGATTTTGGCTGAGTCCATTTTCCAGCACATTTGATTTATTTTTAATTCACAACCTCAGCTGCACCAAGCAAGCCAGGGGTAATTAGGCACTTTTCTGTTGACTGTCTAATGATTCTACTTAACTTTTCTAAGCAGAAGGGAAATTGGTTCAAATGAAAAGCAAATCACTTGATTACCAAAAAAAACAAAACAAAAAAAAGAATTTTAAAAATAATAATAAAAATAAATCCCTGTGCTGAATCCTGCTGCTCCCAGCACTGTAATGGGATGATGTGGTGTTATGGCTTTCTGGGATGAAAAACTGAAATCAAAGGAAATGAGGAAAAGATGTTGCTGCAAGCCATGAAGAAGCAATCACAACCCATCACCCAGCCTGCACGTCTGCCTGCTGCAGGTGCAGTGGGGATGAGCTCCAACTTGGGAGAGAATCCCTCAGCCAAAATAAGGGTGGAGAGAAAAAGGGTTATCTCATGTGGAAACAACTTTTGGCTGCAGAGGGTCCTGCTCTGGAGAGCTTCCAAACCCACCTGGCTGTTGTGATCCTGGGCAAGCTGCTGTGGGTTCCCCTGCTTGAGCAGGAAGGTTGGACTGGATCATCTCCAGAGGTTCCTTGCAACCCCCATCATGCTGGGATTCATTCTGTGCAAGTGGGGATGAGATTTGTATCTGTGGAGTGATCACTTTATGGCCTTTTATGACCTTGAAGGTAATAAAAAAAAAGACCTTTCTGATCTTTTCCTCTTAAAGAGAAGGACACAAGAAGGACCTGGACCTGCTGAAGAGGATCCAGGCCACAGAGATGACCAGAGGACAGGCTGAAAGAGTTGGGGCTGTTCAGCTTGGAGCAAAGGAAGTTCCAGGGAGATCTCAGAGCTGCATTTCAATGTCTGAAAGGGATCTGGGGAGGGCTGTTCAGAGGGGTCTGTGGTGATAAGACAAGGGGCAATGCTTTGAAACTGGAGTGAGGTAGATTTAAGTTGGACATTAGGAGGAAGTTCTTCACAGTGAGGGTGGTGGGACGAAGGAACAGGTTACCCAGGAATGGTGTTGAGGCGCCATCCCTGAAGACATTCCAAGGTCAAGTTTGAAGGAACCCTGAAGCAACCTGCTCTAGTTGGAGATGTCTGTGCTGACTGCAGAGGGGTTGAACAAGCTGACCGTGAGGGTTCCTTCCAATCTGATGCATTCTGTGATTCTATGACCAGTCCTAGCAGAATGTCCCTTGGACATCCAGACAACGTGGAGCAGGACTCCCACATCCCTGCTGACTGCTGGGGGGCGGGGGTTGTACAATATTAGATGAGGGGAGAGCAACTGATGCCATTTACTTGGACCTGAGCAAAGCCTTCCACACTCTCCCACACCGCCTCCTGGTTGCCAAACTGGTGACACATGGGTTTGATGGGTGGAGCACCAGATGGATACAGAACTGGCTTGATGGCTGCACCCAAAGAGTGGCTGTCAATGGCTCCATGGCCCAGTGGAGGCCAGGGACAAGCAGAGTCCCTCAGGGCTCAGTCCTGGGACCAGGCTTGTTCAACATCTTTGTCAGTGCCATGGAC
>VXBD01003383.1:106451-125366 GCA_013399975.1 Indicator maculatus
AAAGAAGTCAGAGCCACATTCTAGGGCTGTGTTCAGAATCAATGCCTTATGGATTTCATTTTGTTGGAGAGTTTTCTCCTCTGGAGCAAAAGATCTTGTACACTTTATTATCCTCATTACTGCTTGATCAATTATCATCTCCAGGAAACACAGACCCAGTGATTTCAGTCACAGGGTTTCCATTGTGGAGTGCCTCTAAGGAAGCTCTTTGCAAAGTTTCTGGGGAGGCTTTGTTCCTGTAAATGAGCATTTAGTGTTCCAGGGCTGGTTCTTTAAAGGAAACAGAAGCTCTCTCAGCAGGATAAAAGGGGACAAAAACACAGGCATGGAACCCTTCTGGTTGGAAAGACCTTGAAGATTATCAAGTCCCACCCAGCACTGCCAGGTCACCACAAAACCATGTCCCTCAGCACCACACCTGCACGGCTTTGGAACCCCTCCATGGATGGGGACTTCATCCCTGACAACCCTTTTTGGGGAAGGAATTGTTTCTCCTGTCCAACCTAGACCTCCCCTGGGACAACTTGAGGCCATTTGCTCTTGTCCTGTCACTCCTTCCTTGGGAGAAGAGACCAATCCCCACCTTATTCCAAACTCCTTTCAGGGAGTTGTAGAGAGCCAGAAGGTCTCCCCTCAGCCTCCCCACTTCCCTCATAAGACTTGTTCTCCAGCCCCTTCCTTTGAGCAAACTGGAAGACACTCAAGAAAGCAGGAAAAGGAAGGATTCCACTGCTCAGAGCAAGAGCAGCATTTCCCCAGCTCTTTGCCTCAAAGGATGCTCTGATTTTGCTAATTGCCTCAAAGAGGGCTTCGATTTACTGTTTGCTACAAACATTATTCTAATTTAGTTTCTCCTGTGAGCCTGCAGCTGTGCTGGAGTGTGGAGATGTTTGGGGCTCGTTGAGCTATTCTCCTGAAACTGATTCCCTCAGCTCCTGCTTGGAGATGGTTTCTGCCTCTGTGGATTGGACTCAATACCTTGCACGAGGAGAAGACTGGAAGAGGAGGCTCCAGGGAGACCTCAAAGCAGCCTTCCAGTAACTGAGTGGAGCCTACAGGAAAGCTGGGGAGGGACTTTCTGCAAGGGCTTATAGTGACAGGATGAGGAGCAATGGCTTTGAGATAGAAGAGGGGAGATTTAGACTGGAGATTAGGAAGAAATTCTTTCCAGTGAGGCTGGTGAGACACTGGAATGGGTTGGGTGGAGGTTGTGGAGGTTCCCTCCCTGAAGGTGTTCAAGAGGGTAGGACAATGCCTTCAAGAGCAACTGGAGCTAGATGAACTTTAATGTCTCCTCCAACCCAAACCATTCCATGTATATTTGATTCTATCCCTTGGAGACTGCAGCCTTCAATGACCATACCTGCTGGTAGAAAACCCCCAAAAAACCATTTCTTGGTATCCTGAAAACCTGAATCGTTGTAATAAGCAGCTAGAAAAGGGAAGAATGATTTGGATTGCAGCCTACCATAAATGCTGTGTTCCTCTGAGCAGAAGGAAAAGCAGAGTGCTAGGACACCTCCAGGAGTTGCTTCAAGCTGTGCCATCAAAATGAAAACTACACAGCTGATTTATTTTGGTCATTTTCCTTATAAAAGAAGGGCTAATTGGATCTGCTCTACTGGAATTAATAAAGTGCTGATTAATCTGCTTGCTGAAGACCAGTAACTCCTGCCCAACAGGACCCACTGTGTATTGTTTGGTTGTAATGCCTCCTGGTTGCTCATCTCTTCCTCCTCTCCTCTGCCATAATGAGGCCATGGTTGGAGGACATCCAGTTCTGGGCTTCCCAGTTCAAGAGAGTCAGGGAACTACTGGAGAAAGTCCACTGGATGCTCCAAAGATGCTGAAGCACCCCAGTTCAAGAGAGACAGGGAACTACTGGAGAAAGTTCACTGGATGCTCCAAAGATGCTGAAGCATCCCAGTTCAAGAGAGACAGGGAACTACTGGAGAAAGTTCACTGGATGCTCCAAAGATGCTGAAGCATCTTTGGAGCATCCAGTGGACTTTCTCCAGCTTCTCAAGGGCCTGGAGCATCTCTGTGAGGAGGAAAGGCTGAGAGCCCTGTGGCTGTTGAGCCTGCAGAAGAGCAGCCCCAGAGGGGAGCTGATCAATGCTCAGCAAGAGCTGAAGGACCTGTGGGGGGCAAGAGAATGAGGCCAGGCTCTTCTCAGTGGTGCCCAGTGACACCCAAAGGGCAATGAGCACAAACTGGAACACATAAGGTTCCACCTGAACAGGAGGAAAAATTTGTTGTGAGGGTGCTGGAGGCCTGGAGCAGGCTGCCCAGAGAGGTTGTGGAGTCTCCTTGTCTGGAGAGCTTCCAAACCCAGCTGCCCATTGTGATCCTGGGCAAGCTGCTGTGGGTGTTCCTCCTTTAGCAGCAGGGTTGGACTGGGTGATCTCCAGAGGTCCCTTCCAAGCCCACCTTGCTGGGATTCTGGGATTTTGTGGCTATCATGCAATCAAAGTGAGACACAGTCATCTAACAAATGGTGTTTTCTTTCTTCTCTCTTTTCAGAGGTTTGAGAGTAAATCACAATTGCAGTCACCACTGAAGTGTTTGTTCCAGCTTGTTAATGACACTGTAATTATTGCTTCATCTATCACATGTGGGCAATTTCCAGCTCGAGGGTACTGCTCTTTGGTTACCCCAGGTCAGCCACCAGGAACAGGATGTTCTGGTCACTTTTGTACAGCCAGTAGTTTCTGCATTACCTAAACACTGAGATGTGCCCCAAGGATGAGACATTTCCCTGCAATAATTCACTGTTTGCATATTCAAATAGGTCCAGATGAGCCACTAGAGATAAACCCATGTCCAAGGCCATGAAGAGGGCAGAGAAGCAGAGAATCACAGAACTGTTTCAGTTGGAAGAGAGCTCTAAGATCATGGAGTCCAACCATCAACCCAACACCACCATGGACATTAAACCATGTCCCAAAGTGCCATGGCCACACTTTTCTTCAACACCTCCAGGGATGGTGACTCCACCACCTCCCTGGGCAGCCTGTTCCAGTGCCTGACCACTCTTGCAGCAAACAAATTTTTTCCTAATCTGGAGCCTAAACCTCCCTTGGCACAATTTCAGGCCACTTCCTCTCTTCTATCACCTAATACCTGGGAGAAGAGACCAAATCCCACCTGACTGAAACCTCCTTTCAGGGACTTGTAGAGAGCAATGAGGTCTCCCCTGAGCCTCCTCTTCTCCAGGCTGAACACCCCCAGCTCCCTCAGCCTCTCCTCACAGGGTTTGTGTTCCAGACCCCTCCCCACCTTCCTTGCCCTTCTCTGGACACCTTCCAGTCCCTCAACATCTCTCTCGAATTGAGGAGCCCAGAACTGGACACAGGACTCAAGGTGTGGCCTGATCAGTGCTGAGTACATTTGCCAAGCANTCCTCTTCCTACCCAAAGCTGGAGAGGAGTAGAATCTTCCTCTTTAGAAGTCCAGTTTAGAAAACTCAAGCCTCCTAAATTAAACCTCAGTGTGAAGGTGTCTCAGATGCTAAAATGGGCAAGGGCAGCCTCCTTATTTCCCCTACAGAGAATTTCCCCCTGGTGACTCACTCAGATGGCTCAGGTTTGGTGACCTCTGCATTTCCCCTCCCACAATCTTTTAGATGTAGAACAAGTGGAACAATTTTCTTTACATGCTGATGAAAGCTGGACCCTCAAAGGTGGATGTTTTCAAATGGAGATTTTTTTTTTTCCAGGCAGGCAACATTTAATCCATATCCTTTCAAGCTTGCTTTCAGATTTCTTACAATTCAGTCTTACAGCAGGAATCTGTGACTTCACTTTTCACTTGTTTTCAGCCCCCTTCCAGAAATTGTCCTAAATTAGCACTTTGAGTTCTTTTTTTTTTTTTTCACACACCAAGACAATGCCTTTGATTTAGCTCTTTCCAGCCAGAGGATTTTGCTGCTTGTGAATATCAGCTATTGTCATCATCCCCTCTTAAGCTATAAAATCAGAATTAAGCTGTACAGGGTTCCAAAAAGGAAGGCAGTGTATGAGAAGGAACTGCTTCAATAAATCCATCCCAGTGCTTGTTCAATCCTCCTCTAACCACCAACTCAACACAGCTCACAGTACTAAATATTTTTCTTCTGCTCATAAAAACAAGAAAGGATGGAACCATCTAATAAAACCCAAGAGAGGAATCATCAATTCAGGTACTGGAGGTGGGATTTGAAGAGCTTCAGAGAAGAGCTGCCTGAGATGAGATCTTCTCAGTGCTCACAAGAGCTGGGTTGGGGGATGAAGAGCATGGGGCCAGGCTCTTCTCAGTGGTGGTCAGTGATAGGACAAGGGGCAACAGGCACAAACTGGAACCCAGGGGGTTCCACCTAAACATAAGGGTGAATGGAGAGAAGCCAAGGGAGAGCCAGGAGGCTGCTGAGGGGACTTGAGCATCTCCCCTGGGAAGAGAGCCTGAGAGAGAGCCCTGGGGCTGTTTAGTGTGGAGAAGAGAAGGCTGAGAGGGATCTGATCAATGTCTCTCAATGTGTGAGGGGTGGGTGTCAAGGGGAGGGGGCCAGGCTCTTTTGGGTGGGTCACAGGGATAGGACAAGGAGCAATGGGTTCAAAGTTGAACAGAGAAGATTTCAGCTCAGCATGAGGAGAAACTTCTTTGCAGTGAGGGTGCCAGAGCCCTGGAGCAGGCTGCCCAGGGGGGTTGTGGAGTCTCCTTCTGTGGAGCCTTTCCAACCCCAGCTGGCTGCATTCCTGTGCAGACTACCCTAAGTGATGCTGCTCTGGCAGGGGGGTTGGACCTGATGAGCTCTTGAGGTCCCTTCCAACCTCTGATACACTGTGAGACTGTGAGACTGTGTAATTTCTTTGCTGGCTGCCCAGAGAGGTTGTGGAGTCTCCTTCCCTGGAGGGGTTCCAAAGCCCCCTGGCCATTGTGATCCTGGGCAAGCTGCTGTGGGTGCCCTGCTTTAGCAGGGGGTTGGACTGGATGGTCACCAGCTTTGGTGCCCTTCTCTGGACACGGTCCAGCACCTTAATGTCTCTCCCTGCTTCTAACTCCATTTCTACTTCTGCTTGGCCTAGTTTCACTCCTACAGTTGACACTTCTTCAAAGAAAGGAAAAAAATAGAGTGTGGGAAGAGCCTGAGAGAGAAAAGTGAATAGCGAAGGATTTAAAACCACCCCAAAAAGGGACATGCTCTGCATTAAAGGCATTTGGTATTTCATTAGCACACTTTGCTGTTTCTCACTGGTTCAAAGATGTCTGGAGAAGGTTCTTTACATTTCCTCCTCATTTAACTTTACCTCCTTGGCTTTTGTGGTTAGCTGTTCAATCAGCAGTTCTTTCTGTTTCATCCTGGGACACCTTCAATGACAAAGGTCATATTGTAAACATCAATGCCCCCTTAGATAGTACCAAAGGATATGTCCCTTCCATTGTCCTGCTGCACTTCAAATACTTTTTATTTTCCTTAGGAATGTCCATCAGCTGCCTGCTAAATGGATAAAAATCCATGTGCAGAAGCAAATACTTATCATGAAACTTATCATGATATTTATAATAGTCATTTATAATATTTATCATGAAATATTGATCATGAAACTTAAGGTGGGACAGAACTGTTTTGTTTCTGTGTTAGCTCTCAACTCCTGTGAAAGCCATCTGAGAACAGCCCAGGGTGGTTGGTTCTCCCCAGGTTGGGTGTCAAGAGCATGGGGCCAGATTCTTCTCAGTGGTGTCCAGGGACAGGACAAGGGGCAATGAACACAAACTGGCGCCCAGGAGGTTGCATCTGAACAAGAAGAGAAAATTCTTTGGTGTGAGGGTGCTGGAAGCCTGCAGCAGGCTGCCCAGAGAGGCTGTGGAGTCTCCTCCTCTGAAGAGCTCCCAGACCCTGCTGGGCATTGTGATGCTGGGCAAGCTGCTGTGGGTGCCCCTGCTTTAGCAGGGGGGTTGGACTGGATGATCTCCAGAGATCCTATCCAAGCCCATTGTGCTGGGATTCTGGGATTTATTACTTTAAATGTAGAATCAATCTAGAATGGACACAGTTATGATGCCAGATCTTTGGTGGCATTAGCAGGCACAGGATGCTGCAGGGAAAAGTTTTGCTCTTTGGGAAGCCTGCAAGCCCAGAGCTGTTCCCATTCCTCTCACTTTTCTGAACATTAAGTGGACTTGACAAAGGGTTTTGATCAGATTATAACATTTCAGCAAGGATATTTAGCATGTCAGATGTTATTAGTTTTAATCAGAGCAAAAGGAAGATGCTGACCATGGTCTGTCAGGCAGAGACCCAGGAGATGTGCTGCTGTGGTCACAGGATGAAGGGACAAGGCTGCAGCACTTGGGGATGTTTGATGTGTCCTTTGGGTTTAGTCATAGATTCAGAGAGGGCTACAATGGGTTGAGTTCAAGGGAGCTCAAAGATCATGTGGTTCCAACCCTATGTCACAGGCAGGAACACCTTCAGGTCTCACAGTACCACAGAGGTTGGAAGGGACATCCAGAGATCATCAGGTCCAACCCCCCTGCCAGAGCAGCATCACTTAGGGTAGTCTGCACAGGAATGCAGCCAGCTGGGGTTGGAAAGGCTCCAGAGGAGACTCCACAACGCCCCTGGGCAGCCTGCTCCAGGGCTCTGGCACCCTCACTGCAAAGAAGTTTCTCCTCATGCTGAGCTGAAATCTTCTCTGTTCAACTTTGAACCCATTGCTCCTTGTCCTATCCCTGTGACCCACCCAAAAGAGCCTGGCCCCCTCCCCTTGACACCCACCCCTCACACATTGAGAGACATTGATCAGATCCCCTCTCAGCCTTCTCTTCTCCACACTAAACAGCCCCAGGGCTCTCTCTCAGTCTCTCTTCCCAGGGGAGATGCTCAAGTCCCCTAAGCATCCTCCTGGCTCTCCCTTGGCTTCTCTCCAGCAGGTCTCTGTCTCTCTGGACCTGGGGAGCCCCAAACTGGACACAGGATTGCAGGGGTGGTGTCAGCAGGGCAGAGTAGAGAGGGAGAAGAACTTCCCTAGCCCTGCTGGACACAGCTTTCCTGATCCATCCCAGGATCCCATTGGCTCTCTTGGCCACCAGAGCACATTGTTGTTCCCTGCAGAACTTGCTGCCCACCAGCACTCCAAGGGCTTTCTCTGTGGAGCTGCTCTCCAGCAGGGCAGCCTCTAACCTGTCCTGGTGCTGTTGTTATTTCTCCCCAGAGGCAGGACCCTGCCCTTGTCCTTATTCAACTCCATGAGGTTTGCCTGCAGCCAGCTCTCAGCCTGTCCAGCTCAGGTTGGATGCTGCACAGCCTGAGGGGTGTCAGCCAACCCCCCCAGTTTGGCATCATCAGAACTTGCTGAGGGGACTCTCAATGCCCTCAGCCAGGTCCTTGATAAAGATATTGAACACAACTGGACCCAGTACCTTCCACTAGAGCAGGTTGCTCAAAGCCTCATCCAACCCATCCCTGAACACCTCCAGGGAGGGGGCATCCACAGCCTCCCTGGGCAAGCTGTGCCAGTGCCTCACCACCTTCACTGCAAAGATTTTCTTCCTAATGTCCAGTTTAAATTTCTCCTTTTCCAGCTCAAAGCCATTGCCCCTCCTCCTATCACTACAAGCCCTTGTCCAAAGTCCCTCCCCAGCCCTCCTGTAGCCCCTTTCAGGTACTGGAAGGCTGCTCTGTGGTCTCCCTGGATCCTTCTCCTCTCCAGGCTGCACAGCTCCAACTCATGCATGGATAATCAGTGTTTTTGCACCTCCTTTGCAAGACTTCACTGAATGTTTACACTAAAACCTTTCTTTGCAAGATAATAACCAACCTGTTCCAGATCTACCCTGCAGCAGGGGGTCTAGTTTTCACATCCTTTTTCAAATCTTGGTGATGAAAAAGGTGACCACCTCCCTGCGGAAGAGTGGCAGAGCTTGGTCTCTAACATACTCCAAGGCTATTTAACTGTGTTAACATCACCCCAGGTGAAAAAAAAAAAACAACACCAAAAACTTTGAAACATGAGATGCCTTTTTTTGTTGTTGTTGTTGCTGTTCTCCTGACAACTGACAGCTTAACACTAGAGAAGTTGAAATAAGGGGAAATCCAAGGAAAAATAAAGCCCTGAGAAATCACAGTAATCACAGTGATCAGAGTGACAGATGGCAGGAAGCTCAATAACAAAGTGACACTGCTTGCTGGGGGTCCAGAGCTCCAAACACACTGGCAGGTTGGAAATGATGGAGATGAATAACCAAATCCTAGAATCAGACAGGGTTGGAAGGGAGCACAAGGATCATCCAGTTCCAACCCCCCTGCCATGCCCAGGGACACCTCACACTCCAGCAGGCTGGCCAGAGCCTCATCCAGCCTGGCTGCAAACACCTCCAGGGATGGAGCCTCAACCACCTCCCTGCACAACCCATTCCAGGCTCTCACCACTCTCATGGGGAACAACTTCTTCCTCACCTCCACTCTCAATCTCCCCACTTCCAGCTTTACTCCATTCCCCCCAGTCCTGGCACTCCCTGACAGCCTAAAAAGTCTCTCCCCAGATTTCTTGGAGCCCCCTGCAGATCCTGGAAGGCCACAAGAAGGTCACCTCAGAGCCTTCTCTTCTCCAGACTGAACAACCCCAACTCTCTCAGTCTGTCCTCATAGCAGAGCAGCTCCAGCCCTCTGCTCATCCTGGTGGCCCTTCTNGAGATGGAGAGAGGTGTGACTGTCTCAGTTCTTCCAGGCCATTCCAATTATTGGGTCAATGAGATGGTGACGAGGCATTCAGAGAGGGAATAACAGAGCCCCCAGTCCGGGCAGACAGACAAATCATAGAATTGGTTAGGTTGGAAAAGACCTCCAAGATCATCCAGTCAACTGTTAACCCAATACCACCATGGCCATTAAACCCTGTCCCAAAATACCATGCCCACAGGTTTCTTGCACACTTCCAGGCATGGGGACTCCACCACCTCTCTGGGCAGCCTGTTCCAGTGCCTGACCACTCTTGCACAGAAGAAATTGGTCCTCATCTACAAATTTGTCCAATCTAAACCTCCCCTGGTACAATTCAGGCAATTTCCTCCTGACCTTGAGAGAAGAGACTGAGCCCCATCCAGCTGCAACATACTTTCAGGGGGTGATAGAGAGCCAGAAGGTCTCCCCTCAGCCTCTTCTTCTCCAGGCTGACACACCCCAGTTCCCTCAGCTGCTCCTCACCAGCCCTGTTCTCCAGACCCTTCACCAGCTTTGCTGCCCTTCTCTGGACACACTCTAGCCCCTCCATGTCCATCTTGGAGTGAGGGCTCCAGAACTGAACCCAAAATTCCAGATTTGTCCTCATCAGTGCCCAGTAGGAGGACAATCACTACTCTGATCCTCCTGGCCACACTTGCTGATCCAGACCAGGATGCTGGTGGCCTTCTTGGCCACCTAGGCACCTGCTGGCTGATGTTCAGCTAATCTACAATCAACCTTTGTGTTTTTTTTTCCCTTGCCTCTTATTTTTCCCTCCATCTTAGAATCATAGAATCATAGAATCATAGAATCATAGAATCAAGAAGGTTGGAAGAGACCTCAAAGATCATCGAGTCCAACCTGTCACCCTACACCTCATGACTATCTAAACCATGGCACCAAGTGCCACGTCCAATCCCCTCTTGAACACCTCCAGGGATGGTGATTTCCACCACCTCCCTGGGCAGCCCATTCCAATGGCCAGATAATGCCAGATAATGGCAGAAGTTGCTTGAAGACACTTTGGACTCTGCTGAACACACCTTCCCCAAGAGCCTGCCAGGTCACAAAGCAACTCCTTGGACTTAATTCCAGCGTGGCAGAGCTAACACCCTTGGGAGCAGAGAGCCGGCGATCCTTTTGTGCAGATTATCCCCCGCCTGCAGGTCTCAGGAGATGGAAATTTCAGGCTTCTGATGGAAATTCAGCTGCAGCCAGGACTGCAAAGCAACCTCCAACGCTGCAGAATTATGAGTTTCAGAGGAGTACAGCCCTGTTCTGCCTCAGATAAAACACTCCTGATTTGCATCCTCGTCGAGCGCCTGCTAACGCACACATTTGCCACGATTTAAGTCTTTTAAAGAAGGGGGAAAGCCATTTGGAGATATTTTAGAGAGAGAGAGGGAGAGCCCCTGCAGCTCCTCTGAGTGCTGAGAGAGGTACAAACGTGGGAGGAATTCAATGAATGGCTAAACCCCACAAATCCAGGAGAAAACCTGCTGAGCAGTCATTAATGGTGCATTAAGCACATAATCCCAGCGCAATGGGGTTGGAAAGGATCTCTGGAGATCATCCAGTCCAACCTCCTCTGCTAAAGCAGGGGCACCCACAGCAGCTTGCCCAGCATCACAATGGTCAGGGGGGTCTGGAAGCTCTGCACACAAGGAGACTCCACAACCTCTCTGGGCAGCCTGCTCCAGGGCTCCAGCACCCTCACAACAAAGAATTTTCTCCTGTTCAGGTGGAACCTCCTGGGTTCCAGTTTGTGCCCATTGCCCCTTGTCCTGTCCCTGGGCACCACTGAGAAGAGTCTGGCCCCTTCCTCTTGTCCCCCCACAGGTCCTTTAGCTCTTGCTGAGCATTGATCAGATCCCCTCTGGGGCTGCTCTTCTCCAGGCTCACCAGCCCCAGGTCTCTCAGCCTTTCCTGCTCACAGAGATGCTCCAGGCCCCTCAGCATCTTTGTAGCCTCTAGTGGACTGTCTCTAGCAGTTCCCTGTCTCCCTTGAACTGGGAAACCCAGAACTGGACCCAATCCTCCAGCTGTGTCCTCAGTAGAGCAGAGTAAAAGGGAAGATGAGCCTCCTTCCACCTGCTGGTCACATCCCATGCCACCTGGGAGACCATTTGCCTTCTTGGCCATGAGGTCACATTGCTGGCTAATTGGGACCTTCTTGTTTCCCAGCACTCTCAGGTCTTTCCCATGGAGCAGCTCCCCAGCAGGTCATCCTCTCACCTGTACTGGGCCAGGAGGTTGCCCCTCCCTGGGACTGTGGTACCACCAAGTCCAAGGATGCTGTTTACTGGAGGGAAAAATTAAAAAGACAGTTTCAAACCATCACAGTGGTTCATTTGGCTGGTGGATCTCCCTCCCAGAGCATATCACTTTCCACCACCTCCACCTCCAGAAGAAGTCTTTTTGTTCTGGTTCTGAGCAGGGACAAGATGATGACAGTGGTGGCACTTGCAAGTTAATTTAATAACACAAAGTGACACCCAACTGGAGCACTGGCAATTTGAGAGAGTAATGGGTTGTCACTTTGAGCTGGAAAGAGCTTCTTAGATGATTTTAGAAGTCTTTTGCATATTTATTTTACCCCACTTTAAATAAATTTTGCTAAGATTTATCTCGTTAGCTCCAAACGCGAGTCCCTCTCGGCCTGATTGAGGAAACAAATTAGACTTTGCAAACATTGGGAAGACTAAATCAATACATTAATATTTAGGGGACATTAAAGAGGTTTATTAAACAGGAAAAGAAAAAAAAAAAGGGGGGGGCCTTGAGTGGTACTTTGGAAAATATTACCCTTGTTTAAAGAAAAAAATCTGGCTTGCTGCTGCTGACTGAGGCTGTAACTCTCATTTCCACAGATAAGTGAATTATGGATGTGCACATCCTACAAAGTGGAGATTACTTGCAGAAAGGAGGTGATCCAATCAGAGGATCAGGATTGTTTGGGTTGGAAAAGACTTCTCAGACCACTGAGTCCAGCCTTCAACCCAACCCCAACCATGGCCATTAACCCATGTCCCACAGTGCCATGCCCACACTTTGCTTGGACACCTCCAGGGATGGGGACTCCACCACCTCCCTGGGCAGGCTGTTCCAATGCCTGACCCCTCTTGCAGCAAAGGAATTGTTCCTCATGTCCAACCTAAGCCTCCTCATTGTTAGGAAGACCACAGTCACAAGTCCCCCTCACCAACACTGTGATTCCTCCTATCCCACCAAATCTCCCAGGAACCAACATCCAGAACACCAATCACTCTCCCTGGCCAGTCCACCTACCAACACCTTCTCCTCATCCTGCATTAAAATTCACACTTGGGCAAGTGATATTTGCCTACCATTGCAGAAGTGTTCTCCCTTAGCTGGGGTGTTTGGTTTTTCCTTCCTGGGATCAAATCAAATGTGTGAATAAGCAGAACAAAAGTCTCCCCAGGCCCTCATTTCACCAGGTTAAATAAAGAAACCTCTTCCATATGGGTTTATATTCTCCTAATAAATGTCTTTAATTGTTTCTCTGTTCTTCCTGAGAGCTGCTTGGAGCCAGGTGGGGGTGGGATGCTTCTTCCAAGGAACAAGAAACAGGACAAGAGGAAATAACCTCAGGTTGCACCAAGAAAGGTTTAGGTTGGACACGGGGAACAATTTCTTCCCTAAAAGGGTTGCCAAGGCCTGGGATGGGCACCCAGGGCAGTGGTGAATTCCCCATCCCTGGGGAGGTTTCAAAACGATGGAGATGTGGTGCTGACGGCCATGGCTTAGTGATGACTTGGCAGTGCTGGGTTAAGGGGTTGATTTGATGATCCTAGTGGTCTCTTCCAACCAAAATGACTCTCTGATTCTCTGATTCTCTGACTCTAATGATCCTGATAGCCCTTCCTTGGTGGCTGAGGTCCTTCTGAACACTCTGTTCCAGCCTCTCCTTCCCTGGAGCCCAACTTGCTCTTTCCCCACACACTACAAGAGTATCATGACCACATCCTGACCCATGGAGAGAATGGGAACCTTTGAACTGTGACCTGTCCCTCTACCCCACAGCAAAACTCATTCTCAAGGACACTGGTGAAGATATCTTAACATTCTTGTAAATGGAAAGGGAAACAGGGCTTGGAGGATGCAATTTAATTATCCATAGGATAAATGTCAGGTCAGGAAGAGCAGAAATTGCAACCTTTTTGCTGGAAAAATGATGAGCAGCATCGTGTGGTGAGAGGGGTTTCATTGTGTGGCTTCAGGCTGGCAAACATCTGACAGGTAAATCATCTGCAGCTCATGACTTTGCAGATCAAGCATCTGGCACCAGGCTGGACAGAGTTGATTACAAACTCCTACCTTCTAAACTTCTAATTAATTACTTTGCAATTCTCACTTCACCTTAATAAGGTGACTGAAATAGAGTTTGCTGTATCCTTGTCCTCTCTTTCATCTGGTTTTCTTTCCCTAGGTGTAATTGCAGGCTAAGGACACACCAGGGGCTTTTTCTTTTAGTCATAGGATCGTTTGGATTGGAAAAGACCTCTAAGATCAAGCACAAACATAAACCCAGCACCACCACAGTCATTACCCATGTCCCAAAGTGCCATGGCCACACTTTCCTTGAATACCCCCAGGGATGGTGACTCCACCACCTCTCTGGGCAGCCTGTTCCAATACCTGACCACATTGCAGGAAAGAAATTGCTCCTTGTGTTCAACCTGCACCTCCCCTGGCACAGTTTGAGGCTATTTCCTCTCATCCTGTTGCCTGATGCTAAGGACAAGAGACCATCTCCACCTCATTCTAACCTCCTTTCAGGGAGCTGTAGAGAGCCAGAAGGTCTCCCCTCCACCTCCTTTTCTCCAGGCTGAACAACCCCAGTTCCCTCAGCTGGTCCTCAGACCCATTCCCCAGCCTTGTTGCCTTTTTTGACTTATTAACTCTCTTGATCCATTTCCTTGGTACACAAACATGTCACTATGTCATAAGTAGCAGTGATCTAGATTTCACTTGGTGCTCTCCTTAGCACACTGAGAAAGGATTTGGGAGCCTGAAATTCAGCTTCAAGCTCTGCCAGAAATTCATGATTGACTGTGCTCAAACTCCACTGTGTCTGACTGCTCCCTTTATCTGTGTCTGGCTGCTCCCTTTATCTGTGTCTGGGGCAGGGATGGTGCAGCTGCTTGTTCCCCTCAGCCATGGTTCCCTACTGGTCATGTTACTTGTCTGTGTCCTCCTCATGGAAATTATCACAAAATCCCTGAAGCCCAGCGTGTTTGGGTTGGAAGGGACCTCTGGAGATCACCCAGTCCAACCCCTCTGCTGAAGCAGGGGCACCCACAGCAGCTTGCCCAGGATCACAATGTCTGGGGGGGTTTGGAAGCTCTCTGGACAAGGAGACTCCACAACCTCTCTGGCAGCCTGCTGCAGGGCTCCACCACCCTCACAACAAGGAATTTTCTCCTTCTGTTCATCTGGAACCTCCTGCATTCCAGTTTGTGCCTGTTGCCCCTTGTCCTCTCTCTGGGCACCACTGAAGAGAGTCTGGCCCCTTTCTCTTGCCCTCCATCATTTACATATTGATCAGAATTGGTTAAGGCATCTTTAACCCATTAAAATGTCTTTGTTCTCTGCAAGGTTTCCACCAATGGGTTCAGAAATTGTCAGCCCAAGCTGCAGAGAAGAAGACATTGAAAAGGAGAGCTCCTGGGTCTGTGTACAGAGGGACCTCACAAAGGATGAAAGAGAGAAAGCTGGATTTACACAGCTTTTGAAGTGGAGTTTCACAGCAAAGAGTTTTACAATATGGAGTCTGAGCCTATTTGGGAACTTTTGGCCAGCCAGAATTCTTCTCCTCGTTTAATTTGTGCCACAATGCACACATCCCAGCTCCTCCAGCTCTGCTCTTTCCAGGAGGAGAACATCTTCTTTCAACATCACTCCACAGAAGGCAGCCTGTAGGGCAGAGGAATTTGAAAAGGCTGCAGGTTTGCTTTCAAATCTTCCTTTTTCTCCTGGTGTTTGATGTGCTGCTGTAGCTCTGCTGCTGCTCTGTAATGCAGTGTAAAAGGAAAACCCAACCCTGGAATGATGCTAGGCTGGCAGACCTGGTTTTGCCTTCATTCATTTCTCCCCAGCAGCAGAGGTTGTTTCTAATCTGGAAACATAAAGCCAGGAACAATACTAAAAGGAAACATGAAATTGCTTCCATAAAGTGTTGTTCTCTCATCCCTGTGAACCTTCCCCAGCAGGAGAGGCTGTGTCAGCTTACAGCACCAATTAGCTGGTTGATGGTCCCTATACAGCCTCAGAGAGGTCAATCTCCATCTCAAAGGAGGTATGAATCTTGCATCCTCACCCCTCATGCTTCAGCCTAGGGAAGGTGAAGTGATGGCTTTATTAGCAGTGAGAGTGGGAAGTGACCTGATTAGAAGTGCTGACACCCACAAGTCCACCAGATCTAGAATGAGAGCACAAAGTGTGGTGTGGGCATCCAACTCCACTGGTGTGACTCACACCTGAGCCACGGAGTGTCCATGGAATCACAGAATCTCCTGACTGAAAAATTCCTCAGGACTAGAGGAAATGGTTTCAAGCTGTGCCAGGGGAGGGTCAGGCTGGATGCTAGGAAATCCTTCTTCTCAGAGAGGGTTTCAGACACTGGAATGGTCTGTCCAGGGCAGTTCCTGGAGGTGTTTAAGGAGAGTGTGGCCCTGGCACTTAGGGACATGGTTCAGTGCTGCCCCTTCAGTGCTGGGTCAGAAGTTGGACTGGATGGTCTCTTCCAACCAGATGTTTTCTGTGCTTCTGTGATGCTCTGACCTTAAGATCATCAAGTCCAACCATAACCTAACATCTTCCTGTATACAACTGCCAGACTACCTCCTTGAGCTCCTCATCAGCACTGCCAGGTCACCACCAAACCACATCCCTCAGCACCATGTATTCATGGCTCTGAAACCCCTCCAGGGATGGGGACTCCACCACTGCCCTGGGCAGCCTGGGCCAACTCCCAATATTTTTGGTGTTGAAGTTTCTTCTCATATCCAACCCAAACCTCCCCTGGGGCAACTTGAGGCCATTTGCTCTCATCCTATCATTTGTTACACAGGAGAAGAGACCAACTCCCACCTGACTCCATCCTCCTTTCAGGGAGTTGTAGAGAGCCAGAAGGTCTCCCTTCAACCTCCTCTTGACCAGACTAAACAACCCCAGCTCCCTCAGCCACTTCATTGCACAGATGATGATTATTGATATCTACTGCAATCACTCAAGAGCAGATCATGATACTGTTGTACTTGGTGACATCTTCCCATCTTCTGCAAGTCACTCTGAAACAGAAGATGGTCAGTGCTCAGAGGATGAGAGCACAAACTGTGGTGTGGGCATCAAACTCCACTGCTGTGACTCACACCTGAGCCACAGAGTGTCCATAGAATCCTAGAATCAGTCAGGGTTGGAAGGGAGCACAAGGATCATCCAGTTCCAACCCCCCTGCCATGCCCAGGGACACCTCACACTCCAGCAGGCTGGCCAGAGCCTCATCCAGCCTGGCTGCAAACACCTCCAGGGATGGAGCCTCAACCACCTCCCTGCACAACCCATTCCAGGCTCTCACCACTCTCCTGGGGAACAACTTCTTCCTCACCTCCACTCTCAATCTCCCCACTTCCAGCTTGATTCCATTCCCCCCAGTCCTGGCACTCCCTGACACCCTCAAAAGTCCCTCCCCAGCTTTCTTGGAGCCTCCTTCAGATCCTGGAAGGCCACAAGAAGGTCGCCTCAGAGCCTTCTCCTCTCCAGACTGAACAGCCCCAACTCTTTCAGTCTCTCACAGAATCTCCTGATTGGAAAAGACCTCAGGACTAGAGGAAATGGTTTCAAGCTGTGCCAGGGGAGGGTCAGGCTGGATGCTAGGAAATACTGTGGTCAAGAGGTTAAGCTTTCAGATCATCAGCCAGCCCAAGCCACACTCCTGCTCTAACCTTCATTCCCTACTCAGGACCTGAATCTAGTGAAAAAACTTCCAAAGTCCAGCACATGCCTGCATGGAATCCCAGCATGGTGGGGAGGTGGGAAGGGACCTCTAGAGATCCCAGTAGTGGCAGTCTCAGCATGGTGGGGAGGTGGGAAGGGACCTCTAGAGATCCCAGTAGTGGCAGTCTCAGCATGGTGGGGAGGTGGGAAGGGACCTCTAGAGATCCCAGTAGTGGCAGTCTCAGCATGGTGAAGATTGGAAGGGACCTGTGGAGATCATCCAGTCCAACCCTGGTGCTAAAGCAGGGGCACCCACAGCAGCTTGCCCAGGATCACAATGTCTAGATGGGTCTGGAATCTATCCAGAGACCATCTGGTCTTGTAGACCACGGAGAACTAAAGATCCAGGGGTTAAGAACAATTTGAGAAGCAATCCATGCAGCTTGTTTCATAGAATCATAGGATGGTTTCAGTTGGAAGGAATGTTAGAGATTACCCAGTTCCAATCCCCTGCCATGGACAGGGACACCTTCTACTAGCTCAGGTTGCTTCAAGACCTCATCCAACCTGGCCTTGAACACCTCCAAGGAGGGGACACCCAGAGCCTTCCTGGGAAATCTCTTCCAGTGCCTCGGTGAGGGCTTTTGGCAGGACAGATGGATTAATAGAGATCACCATTTCTATTCTTCTGCTCTGCATTCACTGCTTCATTACTCACAAAGATGCAAAGGAAGGTGTTAATGATGATTACACCCAGGACTAATAAGTGAAACCCCGAGGTCATGCTTTGCATTCCTGAAGATCCAACGGCAACCGCTTCGTAGCGATGCAGATTTGGAACTCCTGAGTTATTATTTCTCTGTACACTCCTCGTTAGCCTAATTGATTTGAAGCTCCTGTTTCCATATTTTATCCATGCAATTAATTCCCCAATTTTTTTAAAAATTTTAATTATTTAGCCCCTTCCATGGAGGTATTAACTACGAGGGAGACAATCAGAACTACAGATTATTATTCATGCGAAAACAACGTCATAAATATTATCTCTGTGAATCTCAAACCCTTCTTTCTGCAGCACTGGAAAAACCTCAGAGTGAATGAAAGCCTCCATGAGAGTGGATTCTTCATGTCAACAACACTGGGAGCTTAGTGGCTTTGGTGGGAAAACAAAACCTATGGAATACTTGTGTAAAACCAACTTATTTTGTCTTCCCTTGTTTGTTTTCGTTGGAATTCATTCAAATTAAATTGCTGAAGCTAAGAGAATTTCTGTTTCTGCACAATCCTGCCTCTCCTTTCTTTTTTTTTTTCCCCCTACAGAATCACCACATTGGAAAGGACCTTCAAGATCATCTAACCCAACCTTCAACCAAGCCCTTCAAGGTCACCACTAAAAGTATGAGTTAATTTTTATTCCAATAGTTCTCTTAATTCTAATTTCAAGATAATCAGGTAATTCTTGGAATTACAACAACGAGTTAAACCTGATTTTGGCCAAGCTGGAGACTCCTCTGGGGTGATAAGCTACTTGCAGGTAAACAGAGTTAATGGCATGGTCACTCTAGTGCTGCATAAATCCAAGGGGAAGGGAGGGGAGGAAAAAAGGAAAAGAAAGAAAGGGAGACGGGGGAAAGGAAAGAAAGGGGAGAAAAAAGAAAGCAAGAAAAAAGGGAAAGGAGAAAGGAAGGGGAGAGGATAGGAGGGGAAGGGAGGGGAAAAAAGAAAGCAAGAAAAAAGGGAAAGGAAAAAGAAATGGGAAAGGATAGGAGGGGAAGGGAGGGGGAAAAAAGAAAGCAAGAAAAAAGGGAAAGGAGAAAGGAAGGGGAGAGGATAGGAGGGGAAGGGAGGGGAAAAAAGAAAGCAAGAAAAAAGGGAAAGGAAAAAGAAATGGGAAAGGATAGGAGGGGAAGGGAGGGGGAAAAAAGAAAGCAAGAAAAAAGGGAAAGGAGAAAGGAAGGGGAGAGGATAGGAGGGGAAGGGAGGGGAAAAAAGAAAGCAAGAAAAAAGGGAAAGGAAAAAGAAATGGGAAAGGATAGGAGGGGAAGGGAGGGGGAAAAAAGAAAGCAAGAAAAAAGGGAAAGGAGAAAGGAAGGGGAGAGGATAGGAGGGGAAGGGAGGGGAAAAAAGAAAGCAAGAAAAAAGGGAAAGGAAAAAGAAATGGGAAAGGATAGGAGGGGAAGGGAGGGGGAAAAAAGAAAGCAAGAAAAAAGGGAAAGGAGAAAGGAAGGGGAGAGGATAGGAGGGGAAGGGAGGGG